>PGTU02013907.1:0-12615 GCA_002896215.2 Cicer echinospermum
CGTATTTATTTATTTTTACTTTTCTTCAAAAATATTTTATTTCACTTAATTGGACATTAAAACAAAAATGACTAACTTTTTAACCCATATTTTATGTTGAAAATTATCTATATTTGAATATATGACTTATAAAAAATTTGTAGGGTCCCAAATTTATAATTCACATAAGACACCCAAAATCTCAAAGACGGCTTTAGTCTATAATACTAAAATATTTCACAAACTGTAGATAGAAATTAACAAGTCCATGATGTTGGGTGAGTTCACTCCCCAAGTGGAACCCACTAGTTTTATTAGTATTAGTATTATTATTAATGAAAAAAAAGAAAGGAAAAAAAAAAAGAAAGGAAAAAAGAGGGTATTATAGGGCTAGACCCACGTGAAGGAAATAAAAGGGATTTAGAAATCCTAAGTAGATTAGAACTTGAGTAGTTGCTTCTAACAAAGCTGATAATAATAATAATTCTCACACTCTAAGAAAAGAACTATCATAAAATATTTCTACCTTGAACAAGTGTTTCTCTCTTTGAACTCTAAGTTGAATTCATAATTTTGAGCTTGAGTTCTTCTACCCTTTCCTGATTTTTGATGCTTTTCTCCTGCAGACTTGAGTTTCTATTTATAGTGAAAATTTGGGGTTCAATTCAGTCATTGTTTAATTCTGAATTGTATCTTGTTCAAATTTAGTTTGTAAATTCTTCAAATTGATTCTATTTCTATTTTGTTTTTATTGAGTTTGTAAACTCTTCAGATTGATTTTGTTTTATTTTTGTTCAGATTGCATTTATAAATTCTTCGAATTGATTATGTTTATATTTTGTTGTAGATAAATCTTGATCAAATATTCTTCAAATCTTGACTATATTTTCTTTTCAACTTGGTCAAAGATTATAAATATGAATCAAATCTTATTTTAGATTTTCATCAATTATAAATTTGAATAAAATCTTATTTTTAGATTTTCTTCAATTATAAATTTAAATAAATCTTATTTTAAATTTTTTTCAATTACAAATTTGAATCAAATCTTATTTTAGATTTTCTTCAAAACATGATCTCTTTCATACTTCTTTGAAGTCAAATCTATTGTTGTCATTAAAATTACTTTTTGTTAACATCACAATTCTAAATGTAACCAACTTGTTCGCAACAAAAGGTTGGTACCTGCAAGCACTCTACCGCTGAGAGTCAATATAAGATTGAGTGGATTGTGGTGGTAGGATAATTATGTGTACCTTGTTATGGCATAGTATAATGTTACACTATAATGTGGTGTCAGGGTCTTACTGGCAATAAACATCTGCATCTTCGATATGTTGCGACATGATCCCTCGTCGTGTCCTCCTTTGTTGTAGGTTAGGCCGACCAATTTAAACGTTATTCGCCACTTATGCTGAAGCATATGATATCTTAGGTTTGCAGATGCTTATTAGAAGAGTTGGATTAATCTGGAAGAGTTTCCCTCAAGTCGTTGTTCCATGTAAAGGAGCAATGACTTTGTTTTCGAGCTTGCTATTTGATCATCGTTGTCAATGAGTTTTAGACGATTTAGATGTTTCAATATAGGTGATCTCGTCGACAATACTTGTCTCGAACCATAAGGTGTGTATGTATAACAAAAATGACACAAGAAATAGGGAGCATTGAATTGTAGTTTTAAAAACTTTTTACGTGACTTTATTAAAGTAAATGAGGTAGAGTGAGTGAAAGAAAAAAGAGCAAGAAAATACATGATTTATCTGGTTCACCACTATAAGACCCTGAATTTTCTAAACTTTAATTTATGCAATTTTAATGTATTTTGTGTTGAATTTGCTTAGGCCTTTAGCTCAAATTTTATTTAGAATTAAGTACTAACAATATATTTTGTTAGAGTTAGTTAATTGTTTAACAATAGATAGTATATATATATATATATATAATATATATATATATATATATATTTTTTGGAACCTAATTAAAAATTATTTATAGAGAGTGTATAATTAATTAAGTTAAAAATTTATTTCCATTCAAAATTTTTAAAGTGTCACTTTGTGTTGTGATAAATCTATTTCATTTGTCAATTGAGTTGCGACAAAAGTAGATATTTTTTTTATTAAATTAGATTGAAAATGAGTGATATATTATTCTCAATAAAATTCATAACATGTAAGCAACACGTTCTGAAGTAGAATATCAATTATAAGGAAGGGGGTTTTGAATTATATGACCTAATTTAAAAACTTTCTATTTTTAAATTAAGATTTCAAACCCAAGATTGATCTTTGCAGAGTAGGACAGATTGATCTCTGGTTTTGTTAAATTCCATCAATGCTTGGTTTTGCTTCAAAACAGTAAAACGATTTTATCAAAATGATTTGTTTTAGCATAAAATAAGCAAGGATAGCAGATAGAGAGATTACACAGATATTTTATCTCTGGTTCACCCAACACGAGTTACGTCCAGTCCTCACAAGAGTGAGATTTCCACTATGTGCTCAAAGTAAAGATTGTTCTTCGCTTATGGTACACTTTATCACAGATCAATCACTTGATCTTTACACAATTCCTACCCTTCTATCTAGAAAAGGATTTCTTCTTCCTACCTTACTGATCTTTTGAAGGGTTCTTGACAGGTTACCTTTCAAAACATAAAGGGATTTTTGCAATTTACTCAAGTTGTGACAAAACAACCTTGAGTTACAAAAGTGATGCGATTGATGAGACTATTTAGAGTTTTGATATTTACTCAACTCTTGTTTGAGAAATAATTCTGCAAATAGACCTCAGTTGTAATGATTGCAACACAAAGATTAAAACAAAAACAGCAAACTAAAGAATGATTTGAGACGACTTGAGTATGATTGAATAGTATTGATCTTTTGCTTGGTGCTGATGTGTCTGTGTTTTGATTCTTCAACTTGCAGCTGCTTTATAGACTCTAAGAAGTTATGACAGCTCATGTTACTGTTGGAAAGGGACCAGCTGTCATAAAAAGAGTGTAGTTGGATAAATTCAGCCAAAAGCAAGATTGTTGAGCTGCACTCAAAAGATCGATCCAAGATTGATCGTTTTGGTTTGTGATGAACTGGCCTGTACTTATTGTGATTTTTGTCAGCTATGTCAGCCTTGTACTGCTTCTCTGTTACTTGTGCAGCTTAGAATAGTTCAAATCAAGTGTACTTTGCTACTTGTATCTGTACTTGCATTTGCTTTTCAAGAAAGAGAATATCTTTGTGATATCCTTTTATTGAAGCATCCTTGATTCTTCAATTCTGGATCATAATGACTTTGGGTGGATCTTTTGATTATGTGAGAGTATAGATGAATTATTTCCAGGATTGTGTTGTTTGTTTTCCAAACTGCATAAGATCAATCTTGCGTTTTCCAGAACTGCTTATAAGATCAATCTGCGTTTTTCCAGAACTGCTAATAACGATCAATCTACGTTTCAGAACTGCTTAAGATTCAATCTGTGTTTTCCAGAACTGGCTTCAAGATCAAATCTGCGTTTTCCAGAACTGCTTTAGACTCAATCTGTGTTTTCCAGAACTATGCTTCAAGTCATCGCGTTTCTTGAGATTCCTTTCTGTTGATTCCATCTTGTTTTAACACACTCAAATGCACATGTTAACATTAAAACATTTAGAATCATGATTAATAATCTTTAATTAATCTATGTTTTATTATCATCAAACGTTATTTGAGATTTTGTCTTAACAAATCTCCCCCTTTTTGATGATGACAAAACATGTTAATTTAGATTTTAATATATTCTAATAATAATCCAGAAGGTTTTTAATCAAAAAACTCCCCCTCAACATGTGCTTAGTCTTTTGAACAAATATGATATTCATTCATGTTACAAAAAAGATTCTATTGATCATTACAGACTTGGTTCAAAAAACAAAAAAGTACAATTAAAAATAGGCATATTAAAAATTAAAATCTAAGGATAATTTCTCCCCTTTGTCACAACAAAAGGTCTAGGAGAAACAAAACTAAAATATGACTTAAAAAGACAGAGACGGGGCAGACCCTTCAGAGGACGGAGACAAGGAAGCTGAGGGATGGCTGAAATGTTGGAGGAGGATTCAACATAGGTGGTTCAAGACCAAGCTTTGGGCAAAGCGATGATTGCCATCCAGTCACGCAAAATTGCCTGTTCCTTATCTTGATGGGCCTGGACGCGCAATGATAGTTTGTAGATAGAGCATCGAAAATTTTGGGAATATTCTTGGAAGCCTGTGATGATTCCTTGTCCAGTTTGTCTTCTTTGAGGGACGGTGTTGAGTATCCATTGGGGTACTGTTAGAGGGAGCAGCAGCTGTCAGAAGGTAGACAAAGTAGCAAAGGTGGAGTTGATTGGAGGAACAGATGTGGAAGCGGAGGATGGGATGAGAAATAGAGGGCACCAATGGTGTCTAAGTCAGGGAAAGCCAAGAATTGGCTTTTATGCCCAAAAAGGAAGAAGAGTGTAGTTTTCTGAGGTGAGAGAAATGCAGGAGACATTTTTGAAGTATGTTTTGGGCAGATAGTGTGGACATAAGTGGTCTTGGGAAGATAAATGTTGAATGATGGAAAAGTGGAAGTGCAGGATTTAAGTGTGGGGAGACGTCAGGAAATAAGGAAACGTTCTTCAGATGTAGTGGGGGTGAAGAACGTCTGGAGGTCAGTCATTGGGTGTTCAGTTAGTGATTGGTTCAGTTCGTTTACGTTTCGCTTGAGGATGGGTGTAAAAGAGAGGTTGTGGTGAAGATGGAACGGTGGGAAGCTGTTTCATGTGAGATAAATTTTGTTAGTGAATTTAGAAATTTTTGAGAACGGAGGAATTTCTGTTGAAAGTGGGAGCTCAAAAGCCGGAAAATTTGTTGACTACACACCATGCCATAAGGAACAGATTGCGCTTAGACTCTTTTTTGCTTGAAGGCACATCATATGTTGAAAATTAGATAGGGCAGATTTAACCTCTTCGGTTGAAGAAGATGATATATGACAAGAGCGTCATTATCAGAGACGAACTCCGTGACTGCCACAGTGAGGAAAGATGTTATGTTGACTAATGTTGTAAAAAATTTTGGGCAGGGGGGTTTTAAATCAGCAGAAAGGTATTTGTGGATCCATCAAGAAAGAAGCTCCTGAAATACTTCATCCTTTGAAATGTTTAAGCGCCTGAGTACCAATCTTTGCCATAGATTGTGACACCATCAGAAGAAGGTTCAAAATATCAGCCAGAATCAAAGCGATCAAGTTAATTTCAATACCTTTCAAGTTGGAAACTATGAGAGATTTGTCTTCAAAGGCCTCAGCTTGCAATAAAAAGCTCTGATGACTTTGGATAATGATAATCAGAGATTTTTAAAAATTTGTCCATCCAAGGGCATCAGTATGATGCTGTATGGAAAGCCCTTCAGGTTGTAGTTTTGCAAATCAATCAAAAACCCGTCCAATAGCAATAGGGCGTTGAGCCCATTTCTCAGAAAAGATTGTTGGAGTTTTGAAGAAATTAGAGGTGGAATGAGGATTCTTGAAGAGAGTTAGGGAAGGCGTTAAAAGGTTTGGTTCAGTGGGACCCTTGGTGGTTGTCTGGGGGGAAGAACTGCTTGGGGTGAAGGCTGATGTGAAGAACGTTCTGGTGAAGGAGGAGGAATGTTCCGAGGAGGGAAGATCGATCTTGAGGAGGGAAGATCGATCTGGAGGAGGGGAAGAGCGATCTGGAGGAGGGGAAGATCGATCCAGAGGAGGGAAGATCGATCCAGAGGAGAGGGAAGATCGATCTCTGAGGAGGGGGAAGATCGATCTGGAGTGGGGGAAGATCGATCCTAAGGAGGTTTTTTTGAGATTTGGTTTTTTATTTTAAGCTTCTGGGAGGCCAAAAACTGAGAGAGTGTGGAAGGAGATTTGGGTTTGGGTTTCGATTTTTGTGAAGTGGGTTTTGGTGAAGGCTGTTTAGAAGAAGTTTTTTTTGAGATGAGGAGTTAGGGTTTGGTATTTTTTGGGAGTTTGAAAGAGGTGGAGACAGTGGTGTAGGAGCCGTTTGGGAGTAGGGTGAGTGGAGGTGATGAAGGTTCATCGTCAGGAAATTATGTAGATGGTGTTGTCTTCTTGTGTTTTTGCGGGAAGTGCCAATGCCGGCTAGTATGCGCATTGATCTTCGTTGGAAAGATGTTGTGCTAGAGCTAGGTTCATAGTGGTGCGAAGATGGTGTGGGCATTGAGAAAACAGAAGGGGTGGATGTTGATAAAGGGAGGAAACTGAGTTGAAAGAGGTTGAGGATGGAGTTCAGGGGAAGAAGATAGGTAGTCTGAAAATGTGTTGTCATGAGATGAATGAGGAAGTGTTGTGGCTTTGGTGGAGGAGATGGAGAACGAACTGGTGATGGTGAAAGAACAGGAGTGAAGAGGATGATGAAGGTAGAGGTGGATGTTTGATTTTTGTAAGCCCTGGTTTTGTGTTCGAGCCATTTTTACAGAACATTGATGAAGGGAAGGAAAGATTGATGGGTTTTGGGAATAGAAAAATGATAGTGAAATAGAAAGAGGATGACGGTTTTTGCTTAGAGTGCAGTTCATAAGAAGAGGGATGAAGTGGCACACGTGAGATTGATTTGATGGGGTAGTGAGAGCATGGGGAAGGAGGAAAAGAGAAAGCATGTACTAGGCAGATATATGAGAGCCGTTACTTTTTAGAAAAAGTAACTGTCAGTTCAGTAAAAAGAGGAATTTTAACAGTTAGTGATGATGAAGAACGAAGAGATCAATCTAGAGTGTTTAAGCAAGAAACGAAGATTGATCTTTGTATATGTCCCAGAAAGATCTGGTTGGTGTTTTAACGATTCTGACCAGGATTTTGCAAATATCTTAAACCGTTTTTTGATGGAATTAAAGTTTCTTCAACAAGGGTTTTCAGTAAAAATGTCAGCTAACTGATTTTGTGTATCAACAAAAACTAATTCCAATTTCCTTTTACTCACATGATCCCTAATAAATGGTGCTTTATTTCAATATGCTTGACCTTGAATGTTGAATAGGATTCTTAGATAAAATTAATAGCACTAGTATTATCACAATATATTGGAATATGGGGAGTACCTAACTGATAATCTTCAAGTTGATTCTCTTTGATCCAATGAATACTTGAGAGCAACAGTTTGCAGCTGAGACATATTAGCTTCAGTAGTAATAGAGCAATTGTGTTTTGCTTTACATGACCAACTTATCAATGCTTCCCTAGGGACTACTCACCACGTCTTGATGCTTTTCTTCCATTTTACTCACCAGCATAGTCTTAGCATCGCAGTAAGCTACAAAATCAAGAATGAGAACCTCTTGCATAACGCAATAGCCAGATCAGTAGTACCTACGAGATAGCGAAAAATTCTTTGACTGCTGTTAAATGAGATTCTTTTGCGAGGATTGAAATCTACACATAATCCTACTGCGAAAACAATATCTGGCTACTGCAGTTAAATTAAAGTAAAGATCCCATCATACCTCTATATTCTTGTCAGATATTGATTGTCCATTTCATCTTATTCTAATGAAGATGAATGGATGCATGGGAGTGGACATAATCTTGGCTTTCCACTCATTTTGTATTTGTTTTAAAAGATCTTTGATATATTTTTTCCTTGACAAATGAAAAATCCATTTTATGTTGTTTAATTGTAACCAAGAAAATATCTCAATCGCCCATCAATACTCATTTCAATTCATCTTTGCATTGATTTGTGAAAAATCTCTCACAAGTTTTCATTTGTTGAACCAAAAATAATGTATCACAATACACTTGAACAATGAGTAAATCATTTTACTTGTTTTCTTAAAAAGTGTTTCGTCAATGTTTTCCGCTGGGATAAAGTTATTTTTGATTAGAAGAAGAACTCAATCTTTTCATACCAAGCTCTAGAGGCTTGTTTTAACCCATATAAGGCTTTTGTGAGTTTAAAACACTGATCTGAGTCTGTTTGATTTTTCAAATACCTGGAGGTTGAAGAAATTAAACTTGTTCGTTTTAGGAAACTCAGTTAAAAATGCACCACTTAACATTCCATTTGAAAAAGTTTGATATTTTTATGTGATGCATATGCCAAGAAGACATTCTATATGGCTTCTAACCTTGCAAGCTGGAGCAAAAGTTCATCATATCATTCCCTTCTTGTTGATTGTAACCTGTGAGCAACAACCTTGCTTTTGTTTCTTATAACTTTTCCTTCTATCGTCCAGCTTATTTCTATAGACCACACCGGTGTTCCAATCCTAATTGTTTATCTTGTGATTTGGAACAAGAGTCCATACCTGTTGTCATTTTCTCAAATGAAGAAGTTTTCTTTCATTGCATCAATCCAAGATTGATTCACTTTAGATTCGCTATCTTTTATGGATTTTGGCTCTACTTGAATATCATTGCCATGTTGCTGTATTGCATCTCTCGTAAATGCATTCTTGTTCTAATGCCATCAGCTGTATCACCAATGCTTTTGATTTGGAGGATGATACTTTATAGTTTCCAGTTACAGGCGGATTGGAAAAGCGGATTGTTCATCAATCTTGTTTTCCCTGAAGATCGAGTCTGACTCGTTGCCCAGATGTCTTCTTCCTCGTTCATTCTTTCTTTTTTAAATTGAGATCATCAAATTCATCAATAAAACGTGTTATACTGATTCAACAGTTTTGTTTCTTAAATTTAAAACACGCGATATCCCTTAGATTCAGTTGAATATCCTATAGGAATTGTAGCTTTGTCCGATTTTGCATCAAATCTTTTCCCAAAGTATCTTGTTGTTTAAGATTTAACAATAACAGACCAAAAATGTGAAAGTATGAAATATTGGTTTTCTATTTTCCCAAATTTCATATGAGGTGTTTTATTTATTATTTTTCTAGATTGAAACACGATTTGAAAATCGTTTCATGAGGTATTTAACCGCTTCAGCCCAAAAATACTTTATCCACATTTGATCTTCCAAGATTGTTCGTGTCGCCATCTCTTCGGTGTGTCTATTTTCTCTCAACAACTCCATTTGTGTTGTGCAGAGTCTTTGCACAAGATATAAATTATGAGAGATGCGTAAGTTCATTAATAAAGTTTTTTGAAGGATGCATTAATGAATTCACCACCATGATCACTTTCTTACATGATGATTTGAGAAATTCTTTCTCATTGTTGTAACCTTTTAACAAAAAATTTTGAGGATCAAAGCATCATCTTTTTGTTTTTAAAAACAAACAACCCATGTATATCTGAATAACAGTTCAACCAATGAACAATCCGATATTCATACCTCCAAACTAGTGGTTTTGATGGGACCAAAAGATCAATGTGAAGTAATCAAGAGGTTTTTTAGTTGATATATAAATCCTTTTGAATGAAGACGGTTTTACTTGTTTTTCTTGCACAAGCTTCACAAATCTTATCTTTTCAAACTTATTTTAGAAGTCTCTAACAAGATCTAAGATCGAAAGTTTTATGAAATTGTTTCCATACTCAATGTCCAGTTCTCTTATGCCATATCCATTTGTCTTTATTATGCGACATGAGGCAAGATTCAACTGTAATTCTTCAATGTATAAAATATAAAGATTTTCTTTCTGGATGCAGAAATATGATCTCCAATTTGCCATTCTCACTTCACTATATGTTTGGTTAAAAAACAACTTCAAAGCCATGTCACAGAGTTGACTAATGCTGAGAAGATATGTTTTAATACTTCAACATACGTGAACATCTATTTGATTTGCAGAATTATTTTACTTGGTTCCTTTTCCTTTGATTTAGCTGATCATTGTTTCCAATGTTACGACCCTCCATCTTTTTTGATAAATACATGAACAGTTCCTTCACCCGTCATATGTCTTTAGAACAGCCACTGTCCAAAACCATGGCCTTTTCTTGACACGTGAGACCATCCTGCATAATGTGTTATATCATCTTATGGTACCCACTGATTTTGGGTCCTAGAGTCAGCTTTTAAATCTGGTTTCTTACTGTTAAGTAATTTCTCAGAATGTATCATTTTTAGAATAGAGGAACTTGGTGTTTTTTTGACACGGGTTTTAAAACTGGCATTGTTGTTTCTGATAAGCTCAGATCGATCTGAAGATCGTTCTTGCTCTTTTCAGTTTTTCAGAAAAAATCTGTTTTTACTGTCAAATGTTCTTCCTTTTTGAAGATTCTCCTATTCTTATTTTTGTTATCCCTTTTTTTAAAATAACATGCAAATTCTAAATGTCCAATTTTGTCACAGTATGAGCATTTGATTTTGCATTTTCCTTCTTTCTGTTCAGGAATAAAAAAAGTTTCATACATTTTGGTTTTTTGAGTTTTGTCAAAACCAAGCCCGGCTTTATCAAATATCCCTACTTGGGATCCCATGATTTTCTGAAATGTCTCAGTAGCATAAATAAAATTTTTTAAATCATTCTTAAGAGTTTCAACTTCAGCCTTGAGAAGATCATTCTTGGTTTGAAATGAAGATTGATCTTGGCTTGCTGTTTTTTCAGTTTTCAGATTTCTAAGTTGTGAGTCCTTCAGATTTTGAATGATTTCTTTAAGTTTATCATTCATAACCTGAATTTTCTCTTTCTCTTCTTTTTCTTTGTAAAACTTTTCTTTAAAAGAACTACATTTTTGAATGAGAAAGTTTGAATCATTTAACAAATCTATCAATTCATTCCATTTGCTTGCATATAAGACCATGTTTCAGATTACCTCTGTTTCTTCAATATCTGCCATAAACACAGATTGCTTCTCAGTTCACTCTGTTTCTGATTCATCAGATTCATACCCAGGTTGCCATCATTGAATTCTCTTTTGAAGGATATTTCTTTGGTCCTTTTTTGTTGATGGACATCATTTTAAAGTCCTTGTTTGTTGCACCCAACAGCAAGTGAATTTGCTTTTATCAATCTCAGTTTTGAGTCCTCCTTGCTTGTCTGAGAACCCTTTGATCTGATCTCTTCATCCTCATCATTCTTAATATTCTTGTGAGCAAGAGCAATTTCTTCATTCACATCTGTTCTTGACTTCTCTGAATCACTTTTCTCATTGTGTTGTTTGTATTTTGGTGAACTTTGAGATGCTTAAGGCTACACTTACCTTTTCTTTACAGGTTTATCATTCTTAGTAATAGACACTTCATGTGCCCTTAGAGTTCCTATAAGTTCTTCCAAACCCAATACTTCTAAATTTTTTGCTTGACTTATTGCTGTCACCATTGGTCTCCATATGATTGGGAGACATCTCATGATCTTTCTTACCCTGTCTTGTACTGAATAAGCTTTGCCAAGGGAGCGCATTTCGTTCACTATAGTTGTGAACCTTGAATACATTTCATCGATTGTTTCTCCTTCATTCATTTCAAATAATTCGAACTTTCGGATACCAATGTCAATTCTTGTTTCCTTAACATGACTCGTTCCTTCATGGTGAGTTCGCAGTGTGTCCCATACCTTCTTGGCCGTATCACACTCATCTACTCTTTCACTTTCTTCCCTACTTAAGGCACATGATAAAAACAGTTGAGCTTTTGAGTTTAAGAGTACCTTGGATTTTTCATCTGTTGTCCAATCTGATTCTTTCTTTTCAGCTGATGTAGCATCGTTTTGATCTATTCTTGGTATAAAGTCTCCATCTGTGATGATTCTCCACATACCCGTATCTTGTGATTTTAGAAATAGCTGCATTTTGCCTTTCCAGAAGTAATAATCTGAGCCATCAAAGTATGGTGGTCTGTTTGAAGACCCTCCTTCAGCTATGTATTTAGCCTTTGACATTTCTCTTCCTGAATCTTTTGCTCTAACACTTTTTGAGTGTTTAAATTTTTAGAGACTGGCTCTGATGCCAATTGAAGTAGAAATATCAATTATAAGGAAGGGGGGTTTGAATTATAATTGACCCTTTTAAAAATTTCTGTTTTTAAAATAAGATTTCAACCCAAGATTGATCTTTGCAGTAGTGAAGATTGATCTTGGTTTTGTTAAATATCAATCTTGGTTTGCTTCAAAACAGTAAAATCGATTTTATCAAAATGATTTGTTTTAGCATAAAATAAGCAAGGATAGAGATAGAGAGATTACACAGATATTTTATCCTGGTTCACCCAAACACGGGTTACGTCCAGTCCTCACAAGAGTGAGATTTCCACTATGTGCTCAAAGTAAAGATTGTTCTTGATGGTTACACTTTTATCACAGATCAATCTTTGATCTTTACACAATTCCTACCCTTCTATTTAGAAAGGATTTCTTCTTCCTACCTTACTGATTTTTGAAAGGTTTGACAAGTTACCTTTCAAAACATAAAAGGATTTTTGCAATTTACTCAAGTTGTGACAAAACAACCTTGAGTTACAAAGTGATGGTTTTGAGACTATTTAGATTTTTGATATTTACTCAACTCTTGTTTGAGAAATATATTCTGCAAATAGACCTCAGTTGTAAATGATTGCAATACAAAGATTACAACAAAAACAGCAAACTAAAAGAATGATTTTGAGACACTTTAAGAATGATTGAAAGTATTGATCTTTTGCTTGGTGCTGATTGTTGTGTCTTGATCTTCAACTTGCAGCTGCATTTATAGACTCCAAGGAGGCATAGGACAGCTCATGTGTCCGTTGGAAAGGGACCAGCT
>PGTU02013908.1:0-10162 GCA_002896215.2 Cicer echinospermum
AAAGCCTCATATGGTGCCATTCCAATACTTGCGTGGAAACTATTGTTGTAGGTGAACTCAATCAACGGAAGTACATCATCCCAACTTCCTCTATCATCTAATACACATGCTCTCAATAGATCTTCCTGGGACTGATTTGTCCTTTCAGTCTGTCCGTCTGTTTGTGGGTGGTAAGCTGAACTCAATCGTAGTCTCGTTCCCAACGCTTCATGCAATGCTCCCCAAAAATGTGATGTGAACTTCGGATCACAGTCTGATACAATACTCGATGGTACTCCGTGTAATCTCACAATTTCAGCAATGTAGATCTCTGTTAACTGATCTACCTTATATGTGGTTTACTGGCAAAAAGTGGGCGGATTTAGTCAGTCGATCCACTATCACCCATATAGAATCATTCTTTCTCCTTGTTTTAGGCAATCCAGTTATGAAATCCATGGAAATGTTGTCCCACTTCCATTCGGGTATATCTCAGGGTTGCAACATCCCAGCAGGTCGCTGATGTTCCACCTTCGCTTTCTGACAAGTTAGACAAGTCGATACATACTCCGCTACATGTCTCTTCATTCCTGGCCACCAATAATTCTGCCTCAAATCCTGATACATCTTTGTTGCTCCAGGATGAATACTCAACTTACTCTTATGAGCCTCTTCTAAAATTGTTTTCCTCATATCTGTAAGTTCTGGTACACAAATCCTACCATTACATTGCAAAATATTATCTGATCCAATCTTAAACTCAGTGGTCTTCCCTTGCACTATTAGGTTCATCTTCTCTTGAATTAAGACGTCATCTTGAGAATTTGCAATGTCTTCAAGTAGTCCACTCGAAATCTTAATCATTCCGAATTTCAAAATTCCCGGTGCAAACTCTACGTTCAAGTGTAGGTCTCTAAAAGCTTCCCACAACTCTTCTTGTCTAGCCATAATTGTTGAAGACACCGAGACACTTCTTCTACTCAACGCATCAGCCACTACATTGGCCTTCCCAGGGTGGTACTGCAGTGTGAAATCAAAATCCTTGAGAGTCTCCATCCATCGTCTCTGGCGCATGTTCAATTCCTTCTTATCAAACAAATATTTCAAACTTTTATGGTCACTGAACACTGTGAACGGGCACCCATATAAATAGTGCCTCCAGATCTTCAATGCAAAAACAACAGCAGCAAGCTCTAGATCATGAGTAGGGTAGTTTCTATCATGAATCTTCAATTGCCTTGAGGCATAAGCTACAGCTTTCTTGTGTTGCATCAGAACACATCCCAAACCTTGGTGAGATGCATCACAGTAAACTTCATAGGGTTCTTCTGATTGCGGTAATACCAATACTGGTGAGGTCGTCAATTTTCTCTTTAGTAACTGAAAATTTTCCTCACACTTCTCCGTCCATGCGAACGGTTGATCTTTTCTGGTAAGTTGTGTCAATGGAGTCACAATCTTAGCAAAACCTTCAATAAACCTCCTGTAGTACCCTGCCAGTCCTACAAAACTTCGTATGTCAGTGACAGTCTGAGGTTGTCTCCAAGCAAGAACCGCCTCAATCTTAGCTGGATCTACAACGATTCCTTCCTTGGTTATCACATGTCCTAAGAAATTCACTTCTTCTAGCCAAAACTCACACTTCGACAGATTGGCATACAATTGCTTCTCGCGTAAAATCTCAAGAACTTGACGTAAATGTTCTCCATGCTCTTCTTCAGTTCTTGAATAAATTAATATATCATCAATGAACACCACAACAAATTTATCAAGGAATGGACTAAAGATTCTGTTCATGTAGTCCATGAAAATTGCTGGTGCATTGGTAACTCCAAACGGCATAACCAGATATTCATAATGTCCATAACGGGTTTTGAAAGCAGTTTTCTGAATATCTCCTTCCCTTACTCGAATCTGATGGTAACCCGACTTCAAGTCAATCTTCGAAAATATCGCGGCCCCTCTCAATTGATCCATTAAATCATCGATGCGTGGCAAAGGATAACGATTCTTAATAGTTGCCTTATTAAGCTGTCTATAATCCACACATAAGCGCGAGCTTCCGTCCTTCTTCTTAACTAGCAAAACTGGAGCTCCCCATGGTGATACACTTGGTCTAATAAATTTCTTCTCCAACAAATCTTCAATTTCGCTTTTGAGCTCATTTAATTCCAATGGCGACATTCGATACGGTGCCATTGAAATAGGTCCGATTCCTGGGTGCAAATCAATGAAAAATTCCACTTCTCTTACCGGTGGCAATCCTGGAATTTCCGTTGGAAATACGTCCCGGTACTCATTGACAAGCATCACATCTTCTATGTTCACATTTATCTTTGCCTCCACATTAGCCAGAGACAAAAACTCATGAGTCCCTTCTCTTAGCGACACTCGGAGTTTGTTAGCGGCTAGATACTTAACAACTTCTGGTTCGGGGAAAAGAACCAATTTACGAGCACAATCCAAGATCACGTAATGATACGACATCCAATCCATACCGAGAATGACCTCGAATGATTGTAGAGGTAAATAAATCAAATTAATCAAGAAATCTCTGTTTTGTATAGTTACTTGACAATGTAAACATGCAGAATTTACTGTCAAAGTCTTAGCAGGTGTAGAAACAACCAAATCAAAAGGTAGAGGCGACACAGATAACTTCAAACGATTCACACAATCCATAGCAATGAAGGAATGAGTTTCCCCCGAATCAAAAAGTGCAGTTAGAGTGTTACCTGCAATCTCACAATCACGTTGAATCAGATTGCTAGATGGATTTCCAACTTCAGCATTCACCCAATAAACGTGTCCTCTAGTAGTAGGATGAGTAGCCCTAGTTATATTCACAACTGGTTCTACCTTCGGAGCCGTGCAATCCCTTGCAATGTACCCTGGCTTCTGGAAGTTGTAGCAAGTAAGTCCCTTAGAGGTACAAACATTAGCATAATGTCTCTCTTCCCCACATCAGAAACATCGAATCCCTTGTCTCAATTGCCTTCCGAAATTCTGGTTCCCCGAGCGATTCTGCCCCCCATTGTTATTTTGTGTTCGATTATAAGGTTTATCAACTTGCTTCCCCTTGTTGTTCTGATAATTCACCCGACTAGGCCCTCCTGAATTAAAATTCCCTCCTCGGCTAGCCCTTTTATTTTTCGTACCCTCAACTTCTCTACATTTTTCCACAAGAACTTGGAAACGTTGAATACCCAAGGGTAAGACAGAGTCTTGAATCTCATACTTTAGTCCGTCTTGGAAACGATGACACATGAATGGTTCATCAATCTCTTCATGGAAAAACCTGAAATGCCTCGACAACATTTCAAACTTAGCGGCATATTCACCCACAGTCATATTCCCCTGATGAAGTTTTAGAAAATCATCACCCAATTTAGTCATGGTACTCATCGGGAAGTATTTGTCTAAAAACATCCTTTTGAATGATTCCTAGTTCACCTCTTTGTGAGCTGGTCCCATCAACAACCTTGCACTCCTCCACCAATACTCAGCATCCCCTAATAGCAGATAAGTGGCATAACTGACCTTCACTTCTGCCTGATAGTTAACCATCTCAAAGATCTTTTCCACTTCTTCGATCCACTCGATCCACTTTCTTTCTCTCTGAATTCTCATTCACACTTATAACTTGGAGGATTGTAAACACGAAATTCTTCTAATTCTCTCTTCTTGACTCAGCAACACGGATCTTTTATCTTTCCTTAATATTCTTCATAGATCATGTCGAGTCTTTGCTAATAGTCTAGGCAGCAACAAAAGCAGCCATGTTTATTCATAGCTTCCGCCATTTGGTCGTCCCTATTGACATTGACTCTTGGAGCATACATTCCTTCTTTTGGCGCATGGTTTTCCTATAAGACCATCATCAAGGAGAGTCTTAACACCACTTCAATAATTCCAAAACTAACTTCTGACTACATCAACGCTTAATAACTACCCCTAATCTAACACTCAGACCAAATTACACCCAACTCATGATCAGATAACGACTCCCAACCTACAGGTTTGACCTACAATCTATAACCAAAACTCCACAGCCCCAAAGAAATCCAAACAAAAGCTCTGATACCACATTGTAAACACCCCGACTTTTACCAGGCGCGATTTGTATTTGTTTTTTTTAAAACAAATTCATAAAAACAAAGAATTTCAATTGTAACAACGCGTTTTTTTGTAAAACAAACAGAAATCGAATTTCTTAAATAAAGGAAGAAATACATTTGGATAAAATATTTAAGTCGTAACATAACGACAAAAGTCAACAAATATTTACAAGCAGCGGAATAGTTTTTGAAATAAAAATCCAAAGTATTCAAACATCAAAATACACCGGGTTATGAGGCCTATCAGACATAGCTCATACCCCTGGGGTATTCTCGGCAGACACCTGTACAAAAGCACTGTCTCAAGAATTTTAACTCCCCCACGTCACATCAAAAAGTGGTACATGGACCCATCAAAATTAAAGTCTAGCTACCAATATGAGGTATATGTACAGTCTTCCAAATTGAAATAAATACGTCCACCAAAGAAAGACATATATCCCATATACAACCAACTAATCTAATCATGCTACAAAAAACTATAAAGCCCGGTGGACTCCACGCGCCCCGAGGATCCTTCTCACATCACGGTCAGGTATGTCTAACTACGTGTCCATCTCTAGGGTACTAACTGTTAGGAAGATCCTGGTTCTCAATTGAGGGCAAAGCCCAAGATTTCCAGAATAATTGTATAAGGTCACCAACCAAAGTAACGAATATCACTTAGCATTTAAATTTTAAATGCACAAAATAACCTTTCATCTTAGCTACTCCTTGAAAAGGGTTTTCATATGTCAGACATGCATAACAGTTTGAAAAATGAAGCTTTTTAACAAAACTGCCAAATGTCGTATTCGAATACAGCATCCTTGTTTTCAAATATAGTGTTGTTTGGCCAGTCAGTAGCAAAATCATTCTGGCGTATCCGAATACAAATCTTTTCGTATTCGATCACACGTATTCGTAATATAGTCTGTCGTATTCGAATACAAGTGTGTGAAATCCTAAGTCAATAGCAAACTTTGTCCTGTCATATTCGAATTACAGTCTTGTGTATTTTGAATTACAGTCTTGTCGTGATTGAATACAGTCTTGTTCGTATTCGAATACAATTGTCAAAAATTGAAGAATATCAGTTTTCAAAAATGGTTTCACAATCATCAACACTTACAAACAAATTCAAACAATCACGCTTATCAATTTCGCACAATCACAACAACCACTGAGTATACATATGCAATCATCACATTATATCAAACACACTCGGCGTGCCAAGCACACTTAATCAATGTGTATATGCCCAAATGCATGAATTCCGGAATTTCTGAACACCCCGATTTATTTAAAGAGCGGGAGTCGTATTTTTTTTTTCAACAAAATTCATAAATAACAAAGAAATAAATAAGGAAATTTTAATTTGGATAAATATTTCAGTCGTAACATAACGACAAAGTCAACCAATATTTACAAGCAGCAGAATAGTTTTAGAAATACAAATCCAAAGTATTCAAACCATCAAATACAACCGGGTGTGAGGTCTATCAGACATAGCTCATACCCCTGGGTATTCCCGGCACTGCCCCAAGAATTTTACCTCCCCACATCACATCAAAAAGTGGTACATGGAACCCATCAAAATAAAATGTCAAGCTAACAATATTGGTATAGGTACAATCTTCCAAATTAAAATAAACACAACCCAAAAAGAAAGACATCTAGTCCCTATACGTCAACCTAATCTGTTCATTCTACAAAAAACTATACATCCCAAATGATCTTCATGCGCCCCGCAAGATCCTCCTAACACAGCTCCAGTCAGGTGTGTTCAACTACCTTCCCATCTACAGGGCACTAACCGGTAGGATGGTCCTGGTTCTCATTTGAGGGCAAAGCCCAGATTTCCACAATAGTTGTAAAGGGTCACCAACCGAAATTAACAATTAAAATATAACATTTAAGTTTTTAAATGCACAAAATAACCTTTCAACTTAGCATGCACCTTAAAAGGGTTTCCATATGCCAAACATTCATAAACAAGGTTGAAAAATGAAGTTTTTAACAAAACAGCATCGTTGTATTCGAATTAGCAGCATCTCTGTTTTCCGAATATAAGGTTGTTTCAGCATTCACAGCAAAAATAGCATGTCTGTATCATACAGCCTTTTGTATTTGACTACACAACAAGTCAGTAGCAAAACACATGTCCTGCATCGAATACAACCTCTGTATTCGAATACACATCAGACAGCGCAACAGAAAAACAGCAAAATTCAGCTATTTAAAAGGGTTTGAAAATCATCAACACTTAACACAAATCCAAACAATCACACTATAGCAATTATAGCACAATCACCATGATGACTTGAGTTTCATAAAATGTTTTGCAATCAATGCACACTTACACACAACTTCAAAACATTCACATTATAATTATAGCACATCACTACAACCACTTGAGTTTCGAAATGGTTTTGCAATCAATCACACTTACACACACAATTCCACAACATCACACCTTGGCAATATAATAACACAATCACCATGACATTGAGTTCAAACACCAATCATAATCTTGAATCAAACACGACCGCGTGCCAAACACCCTAATGCAAATGCGTATATGCCAAAATGCATGGACTCGGAATTCCAACCGAAACCCCCTCGAGGGGCCGTAAATCATAATTGTACCATCTATCACAGGCCGAAGTACTAAAATTACCCGAGGTGCCACTATCACAGGTCAGCACGATTCATATGGGTGACAGTGGACCGACTGACTAAATCTGCTCACTTTTGTCGGTAAGGACCACCTATAAGGTAGATCAGCTAACGTAGATCTACATTGCTGAAATTGTGAGGTTAGCATCGGGGTACCATCGAGCATTGTATCAGACGTGATCTGAAGGTTCACATCACATTTTTGGGGAGCATTGCAACGAAGATTGTGAAACGAAGCTACGATTGAGTTCAACTTACCATCCACAAACGACGGACAGACTGAAAGGACGAATCAGTCCTTGAAGATCTGTTGAGAGCATGTGTATTAGATGATAGGGGAAGCTGTGATGATTGTACTTCCGTTGATTGAGTTCACTTACAACAATAGTTTCCACGCAAGTATTGGAATGGCACCATATGAAGCTTTATTATAAGGGCGCAAGTGTCAAACGCCCTTGTGTTGGTATAAAGGACGGTTAAAATATGATTGTCGAACCAGAGATGGTGCAACAAAACCACAGCAAGGTAAGGAAGATCAAGGAGAAAATGAAGACTTCACAAGATCGTCAGAAGAGTTACGCGGACAAGCGTCGCAGACTTTTGGAATTCGAACAGGGTGACCATGTATTTTCTGAGAGTCACACCTATACTGGAGTAGGTAGAGCCTTGAAATCGAAGAAGTTGACTCCGAAATTCATTGGACCCATATCAGATTTCTGCACGAATTGGGCCGGTTGCTTATCGGATTGCATTACCTCCGATACTGTCCAATATTCATGACGTGTTCATGTGTCACAATTGAGGAAATATCTCGCAGATCCATCTCATGTGATCGAACCAGACACAATCAGCTAAAGGATAACATGTCGTTCGAAGTACCACCTGTGAGAATTGATGACCGGAAGATCAAGCAATTGAGGACCAAGGATGTTTCATTGGTCAATGTGATCTGAACCAATTCTGGAGATGCGACTGGGAATTGTAGAGCAAGATAAGGACAACACCCGAGTTATTTATCGATGGCATAAGTTTCGAGGACGAAAGTAATTTTAGGGGGAGTAATGTAAGACCCATAACTTTTAAGTACCTTTATGTATTTTTGGTGTTATTTTAGATTTTGGCTCGGAGACTTTTAAGTTAAAGTTAATAATATTTTGAGTTTTATAATCAAAAAGATATTTTATGTCAATTAAAGAATTCCTTCGTCGATAAATAATTGAAATTAACTGCGATTGTTGTCGTTTGCGTAGAACATTAATGCGTTACGGTGTGAAATGGTAATATTAACAAATATCTAGATTTTGAGATATTGTTAAGTTATATATTATATATATATTGTATATATATACATGTGTGTTTTGTTTGGGGAAAAAGAAAGGAAAACTAGAATTGAAAAGAAAAAGAAAAGAGTATATAAAGGAAAGAAGGAAAAAGGAAGAAAGGAAAAACCAAAGGAAAGAAAGAAAGGAAGAAAATTCGACTTTTCCATCTTCTTCTCTGATCAACCGTGACCCATTTTTCCTCCTTCTCTCGTTTTATTTTCGTCGCTTTCTTTTCTTCAAAACTAGTAACCCAAGGTTGGGTGAGAGTTAGAACAAGGATTTCCGCACTCCACTCTTCCCTTTGATCGAAAACGAAGAAAGAACAGTATTTGAGATCCAAAAACCCAAACCCTCGTTTCTTCTAGGATCCAAGGCTTCATTTCGCGAGAGTTAGAAGGGAAAGTTGCTCACTTACCACGCTAACGTTGCTATGGGGACCAATTTTGGAGGCGACGTTGCGAGCAAGATTTTACCGGCTTTACTCGCGGTACTGGAAAACCACGTTGAAGCTAACGTTAAGGTAAGGGCTCCCTTCCAAACTTTTTAGTTGCATTAGGGACTTATCTGTGGTTGTGTGGGAAGGAATTTGTCAGGGTTCGATGTATTGATTTGGGGGAAAAACGAATCTAATGCGTTATGGGTAAAACCTTAGAGTTGGTTTCTTGTTATATGGATGAATGTTCTGGTGTTTAGGATGAACTAAAATCACTTGTGTATGATTATGAGTAAATGAAATGATGTGTTTGAGTGTTATGTTTGTGTTGATTGTAGTTTCGTCGTGTTTGACGTGTTCTAAGTTAATTACCGTGGTTGATGTGTATTATGGGTGGGCGTTTGAATTGATTCGATAAAATGTTTTGAGTCTGGGTTTGTTGTGAAATTGGAAAACCTTAGAGTTAACGAGTATTGAAAATGGGGAATATTTTAATACCTCGGTTTACTTAATGTGCGTTTGAGGAAAATGTTTAAGTTAACTGGGTATTGAGAATGGGGAATCTCTTAATGTCTCGGTTACTTAATGTGTTTTGAAAATCCTTCAGTAAAGAGTATTAAGAATAGGGGAATTCTTAAATGTCTCGTTTACTGAATGTTTTGTGGTGAAAATGTTTAAGCAAACAGTATATTAAGAATGGGGGAATCTCTTGATAATGTCTGTTTGCTTAACGTTTTGTTTTGAAAATCATTAAGATAAATCAGTATTAAGAATGGGGAATCTCTTAATGACTTATTTATTTAATGTTTGTTTTTGAATCGCTTAAAGTTAAATGGGTATTAAAAATGGGGAAATCTTTAATATCTGCATTTGCTTAACGATTGTTGGGATGGAGTCCTGTGTATGCTCATGCAGTTCATTATTGGTAAAATTGGTTGACCCGTGATAGGTGACACCTTGGGTAAAAAACTGTACTGACCCGTGATTAGGTTTGGTACCTTTACGATTTACGTTTTTGGTGAAATTGTGCTGACCCCGTGATAGGTGGCACCTCGGTAAACAGTACTGTCTGTGATAGGCGGTACGTTTTTACGTTCCCGTTTTTCTTTTAGTAAATCGTGTTGACCCGTGAATAGGTGACACCGGTCGGTACTGTCTGGACCGTGATAGGTGTACGTTATATTTACGGCATTTTAAGTAAATCGTGCTGGACCCGTGATATAGGTGGCACCTCGGTTAATTGGAATACTTTGGCCTGCGACAGGCGGTACAATTAAATGATGTTAGCGGCCCTTCGAGGAAGGGTTTTGGTTTAGCGAATTCCAGATGTCCATTCCGCATTTTGGCATAGTAACGGCATTGCAATTCAGGCGGGGCTTGTGGCACGCGAGGTCGTGGGTTTGATTCGAGTCTATAATGTGTTGTGTGTTTTCGAATTTCTGATTTAATCGTGGAATACAGCGTTGAAGGTGCTAAGTGTTATGTGTTAATGATTGTGTGTAAGTATGATGGTTTTTAAAATCCCATTTGTCGTGGTAATCGCGTAGGAATTTCTAAGTGTTAGGTTGTGGACTTGATTAGGAGTGACTTGAGTTAATTCATGAACTTTTGGAAAACTGATCAGGGAAATCGATTTCCCAATCGATTGGATG
>PGTU02013909.1:0-50184 GCA_002896215.2 Cicer echinospermum
TTTGCTTTTGGCCGTATGAATCTTAAGTGTCAAAGTTACAGAAGGAACCCTGGTCAATATTTGCGCTTGATATGTATTTTTTTCTTGTGGCTGATATGTTCATATGGGAAAAGTGTTTTAATTAAAAAGTCGGGGGGCCTTAAATTTAAATGAATGGACGGTTTTAAAGGACAATTCAAACAACATTCATTCAATTTACTGTTATGTAGGAAACTTCATAACTCTTGAGTTCAAATGTTATATGGTCCCTAGTATATGTATGACTTTCATTATCACATGTAACTGTTAATTATTTCGGGGCAGACGACTTGGCCCTTCTCTCTATCATTATCTTGGCCATCATAATTTGTCATCAATTTGTTTTTGTTTTTCATTTAGCCTGGTCTGATAGGATGTTATCTAAGCCCAAACTCAAATTTAGGGTGATATGTTGGTGGGTGTGAACCACAGCTAAGCTAAAATTTGGAGAGTGTATGAAAGAAAGAAAAGAGAGAGAAGGAGTAGTGGCCACCTGACAGGCAGTTTAGTATTTTCCCCTAAAGAAAGGAGTAGGGAGTGGGGAATTATATGCATTCATCATTATTATTACCTATAGGCAGTTAGTTTTCTCTCACTGAGAAAATTTTGATCTGGTTTTCTCATTGTAATCAGTTTCATATTTCCATTTTAATTAAATACTATTTCCATCACCATTAATATTTCTACTCTGTCTATCAGGTTCCATCCGATTAAATAATTTTTTGTGTCAATGACTAGTTTTCCGTCTTCCGTTGATTGCTCTCAGATTTGATGGTATTTTAGGGCTTTTAAGTGTCTTGGGCTCCTAATTAACTCTTTTATGATTCGTTGGCAGCTGGTAACTTATGGCATTTGATATTGAGGCTTGTATTGAAGACATCTGATGAATACCTCAGCTTATTTTTGGCCTGGTTATGGTGAGTTCACACCTTGCAATCAACACACTTCATAGTATTCGAATCATTTGCCTAGCTGGTCATCATTGATGAAGGTTCACCGCTAACTCCCCCAATGGTGTAATGCCTTAGTTTGCAACTCCGCTCCAGGTAATGCTGCTGCACCAATATGTGATATGAGCTCTTTGTGATAGTTGACTTTCTACATGGAAAAGCAAACAGTGACGAAACTTATATATATTATCGTAGCATATGTTTTCGATTCATCTTTTTCTTCCTTTCTGCAACGAGCTCCCAAGCTCCCACTTTCTTGCTTGTGTTTTATCTGGACTTTTAACGTGTGTATTCTCTAAAGCTTCTATGCTTTAAATCAATTAAGTTGCATTAGAATCTTCAGTGTAACTTCTGACATTCCTAATTTTCTAGTTATAACAATACCTTGGTTGCTGGCATTCACTTCGCTCACTTAGATCTTGGTGCATTAGTATCATGCTTGTGATGAGTATTTGGGCTTTTTAATTGTAGGACTGTGTATTGTTTACTTTTCAGTTACTCTGAACGATCAAGATTATACTTTTCTTTAGGATTTATAATTGGATCTTATATGAAGTATGTTTAAGGTTATTTAAGTCTATACTCCAGTTCAATTTTTTGGAGAAGTTCTTTATCTCTCCTACCGTTCATTCAAACCCGAGTCCGAGATCATCTTCTATCTGCACTTTTTTACTATGTTAATTACTTAATAGATCTCTAGATATGTCTCAGCATCAGCTAATTTCTTCTACTGTTTAATATAAGAATGTAAAATCCTATTTTGGTTTAATTCTTTTCTTATTTCCTTGTATGTTATGAACAATGCATGCTCTTTGTTTCAAAAATGATTTTTGTTGGTCCTATTAGAGGAATGGAGAGCTCTTTTAGGCTGATGCTTGTGTGTTCTCTTGTTTAACTTTTTAGTTCTGCGAGAGAATTCCTGATCCTGATACTTATGTATTTCTCTTTTCTTCAATTAATATTATGGTAGCTTCTTCTCTCACCCTCCAATGCCTCTCCATTGACATCCAGACGTGTTAATTGAGGCTTTTGCGAATATAAGGGTTCGGAGAAGAAGTTGCCTAAATATTTTTAGAAAAAAAGAAAATTAATCTTTAAATATACTCTACTCCATGCTGCTATTTTAAGACAATGGTAAGTTAATGTGGTATGTAATACATTATATAGAATTTAATTAGGTGTCATAGAGTAATAATATACCATAACTAAGTTAAAAAGGTTGTTGCAGAGTACCTTGTTGTATACAGCTGTGCAGGTAGTACAGTACTTAGTCTATGGGCTTTATTACTCCTATAAATCGTGATAAAGTGACTTGTTCCATCCGAAAAGAAGAGACTTTACTGGTTTCTTAGCCAGAGTTAGAGTGGGTTGAATAGATTTTATAGACAGACACTATGTATGCACTGATAGAGATGTTTATGTTTGAAGTGAATCTGTCAATTGGTGTAGTTTTGTTTCGCCTAAATATCTGGCTCAGTTTCGCCTTTCTGTTCCTGAAGTCCGTGTATCAGATGTTCTGTTTTTATATTAGTGGTAATGCAACTGAATTTAAGCTTTTGAATTGATGGAAGCTTAGCAGAGATTGAGAAAATTTTTGAATTTGCAATCAATGGCTCAGATGAGAAGAAGTATCTGCTGCTACCATTCTTTGTGGGCATCTCTAGTACGTGGGTGGAAATGTCCAGGTGATCTCAACATCAACATTATCGTTTGCCTTTCTCATAATCTGAAAAACCTTTATCAGGCTCATTTTGTCTCCTTCCTGCTTTCTTTTGTTTATTATTTTTTTCTTTCATAATTATATACGATCGTTTGTGTTTGTGAGGAACATGTCGTCTTTTTCTTCATAAAACTGCTTTCACCTCCAGTTCCTCCTAAATACTCTGGACTGAAAACCATCTGATTAGCTAATGCTCCATTTCTGAATGCTTTCTGGTTGGAATTTCACCTGTAGACAGTGTTCAGATTTTCTCCCTACATGGTGCGGTATGTTCAGATTTAATAATCTGTACATTGAAGTATTCTGATGCATACTTGAACATGCACTATGAAAGTTTGTGTTGAATAAGAGAAAACGAGAGACATATAGTGAAACCGTATTTGGACTGCACAACAGAATCATTTTTATATAGGCTCAAGGCAATAAATAAAAAAATAAATATGGGAGATATTATCCCTATTTACATGTTATGTAATAAATATAAAAATCATAAATATATTTTCAACACTCCCCCTCAAGCTGGAGCATATAAATCATATGCACCAAACTTGTTACATATATAACTGATTCGAGGACCTCTCAGGGACTTAGTAAATGCATCTGCTAATTGATCATTGAAATTAACAAAGCTAGTGGTGTTGTCGCCCGATTCGATTTTCTCTCTTACAAAGTGACAATTTATCTCAATATGCTTGGTCCTCTCATGAAAAACCGGATTAGAGGCAATGTGCAATGCTGCTTGATTATCATAGATTAGTGTCATTTGTGTTGCCTCTTCAAATTGAAGCTCTTTGAGTAACTGTTTCAACCAAATGAGCTCACAAGTCACTAATGCCATAGCCTTGTATTCAGCTTCAGCGCTAGATCTTGCAACTACATTTTGTTTCTTACTCTTCCAAGATATTAAGTTTCCTCCAACAAGTTAACAATACCCAGAAGTGGATCGCCTATCAATGGGTGAGCCTCCCCAATCGACATTTGAATAACCAACTATTTGAGTATGTCATCTGTTTTCATAAATTAGACCTTTTCCTAGAGCACCTTAAATTTATTTAAAAAATTCGTATCACAACATCCTAGTATTCTTGACAAGGAGAGTTTAAGAATTGACTTACAACACTGAGTGTAAAGAAATGTCTGGATGGGTGACTGTAAGGTAGTTTAATTTACTAACCAATCTTCTGTATCTCCCTGAATCTGAAAATGGCTCCCCATGATTAGGTAGAAGTTTTTCATTTGGATCCATAGGAATGTCAACCAGCTTGACATTCAATAAACTTGTTTCTTCAAGAATATCCATGGCATATTTTTTTTATGAAATTACTAAGTCGTCCTTAGATTGGGCTACCTCAATACCCAAGAAGTAACAAAGCTTGCCAATATCTTTAGTTTGAAACTGATGAGATAAATGTTGTTTCAACTGAAGTATGCCATGCTGTTCACTACCACTTATGACAATATTATCTACATAGACAATCAAGTAAATGCACCATTGAGTTGAGTGACGATAGAAAAGGGAATGATCAACTTCAATTCGAATTATACCAAATTGTTGCACTACTGTGCTAAATCTCCCAGACCAAGCTCGAGGAGACTGTTTACCATAGACAGACCTTTGAAGTCGACAAACCATGGTAGAGGACTCCCCTTGAGCAGCAAATCCAGGTGGTTGCTTCATATACACTTCTTCTTCAAGGTCACCATGCAAAAAAGCATTTTTAATGTTAAGTTGGTGCAGAGACCAATGTCTGATGGCTGCAATAGAGAGGAGTAGTCTAACAAAGGCCATCTTAGCCACATGGGAGAAAGTATCACTGTAATCGAGGACAAAAATTTGAGTGTACCCTTTTGCCACCAAACAAACTTTAAAACGATCAATCTTGCCATCAGGACCAACTTTTACCGTATAAAGCCAACGACATCCTACTAAATACTTTTCAGATAGTAAAGAAACCAATTCCCAAGTACCACTACTCTGAAGTGCATACATCTCGTCAATCATTGCTTGTATCCACTCTGGGTGGAATAAAGTTTCACCTGGAGATTTAGGAATAGAAATAGAAGACAAAGAAGACAAACAAGTATAATACAAAGGAGAAAAACGATGGTAACTCAAACCACTGTAATGAGGGGATGAGTTGCGAGTATGACGTATACCTTTATGAATAGCAATAGGAATATCAAGGGTCGGATCCGATAAAGGAAGAGGTGGCGCAAAGGAGTGTTTGGAATGACCTCGGTATCAAAAACGGGTGTAGGGACATGTACAACCGATAGTGGTTGACGATGGCGGTATGTCTGAAGAGGTTGTACAGTTGGAGGATCCACAAGAGGAGTCTCAAGTGGGACAGCGGGAGGGGCCACTGGAGGTGTCTCAGATGGAACATACGTAATAGGCTCTAGTGGTAAAAGACAAGGTGAAACAGACTCTAGTAGGTCCACATGAATAGTTGCAGACAAAGGGTCGGGAAGCGACTCTACGTAACAGACTCAAAAATGTGATATCAGCTGATATGAGATATCGTCAAGTGTAGGAGAATAACAACGATAATCTTTTTGGGACTAATGATAACCAAGAAATACATATTTTAGTGATCGAGTTGAAAGTTTGTCAAGATCAGGAGTAAGATTTTGGACAAAACATGTAGACCCGAAGACACGAGGAGAAAGTGAGTGAAGAGGGGTACGAGGGAAGAGGATCGAGTGAGGGACTTTGTTATCAAGAATAGACGAAGGCATGCAATTTATAAGATAGCACACCGTCAGAACAGCATCGCCCCGAAAGCGAGATGGTACATTACCATGAAGAAGGAGAGTACGAGTGGTTTTAATAAGATGTTGATTTTTGCGTTCGGCTACCCCATTTTGTTGAGGTGTACGAGTACACGATGTTTGATGAAGAATGCCGTTACAAGTCATAAAATTTTGAAATTGATGCGACAAATATTCACGGGCATTATCACTAGTTTTAATTTACTTATAAAATTGTTCAAAAATAGAAAATAATTCAGACCTATTTTTCATTAAAAATAACCACATACATCGGAAAAAGTCAGACCTATGAGTGCGTTTCCCTAACTGACACGAATCACAATTTAAGCTAGGTAATTTGATTAGATTAGGTACTAACTATTGAGGTTTGGGAAAACTCGGATGACGTAACTGCGCATGTAAAGTAAGAGGATAATATGTGGTAGGACATGCCGTTGATAGGTTAGAGATAATAAAGGCCATTAGACTCACATCCGACACCAATTTGTCGTCCTGATATTTGATCTTGCAAAGTAACATTGCAATTAGTAAATGTGACAACTCAATCATGAGAACGAGTCAATCGACTGATAGAAAATAAATTAAATGGACATGCAGGCACATAAAGGACAAATGTAACTAACAAATAGGGAGGATTTGGACAGTGTCAACCCCTTGAGACTGTGTTTGGGAACCATTGGCTGAGACTATCCTAGGTAAATAACCAGAAGGTGTGAGAGAGGAGAAAAGAGCCTTATTACCAGTAATGTGGTCAGATGCACCAGAATCGAGAATCCATGTGCTATGAGAAGGTGAGTTGCAAACTGGTGAATTACCACTTTGTGCGGCCGAAACAGCAGAACTCGAGTTTTGACAATACTCTACTCACCGAAGAAAATCTTCATAAGTAGCCATAATTAATAAGCAATTACCTAAAACCAGCAGCGAAATAGTGGCGGAAGAGGCAATTTTTTTTTTTTTTTGCGACGAACAGTACCCGCGTGATGAATAGTACTGCGACTAATTTGTTGAAAAATAAACCAACAGCGGCAAAGAATGGGTAAAGCGAAATTGGGGCACGGTTTACCGAAAAAAATCTCACCGAATGATAATGGGTCCCGGGGTAATCACGGTATAGGGTTGTCTCTCTTAATAGGCTCTAGCTACAATGTTGAATAAGAGAAAATGAGAGACATATGGTGAAATCGTGTTTGA
Organism: Cicer echinospermum; assembly: GCA_002896215.2. NCBI lineage: Eukaryota > Viridiplantae > Streptophyta > Magnoliopsida > Fabales > Fabaceae > Cicer > Cicer echinospermum. The sequence continues at coordinate 6,655 of PGTU02013909.1, forward strand.
ACTAAACAACGGAGTCAGTTTTATATAGACTCAAGACAATAAATACGAAAATAAATATGGGAGATATTATCCTATCCACATTTAGTTTGTTTCCTGCTTCTGTGAATTCATTTTACCATCTTTTTTCAGGTTCCACTACTTGCAGCTGCACTAATGCCAATATGTGAGGCTTTTGGATCATGTGTTCCTAGTGTGTCATGGACTTCTGCAACTGGTGACAAGCTCTCTTGCCATGCAGTGTTCTCTAATGCATTGTTCTCCTGCTGAGATTATGGCGGTTTAATCATCCACCTGTTGAACATGTGATGGGGGGTGCAGCAACTCCAGCATTAGGATCACAGTTAGGTCCTGAGTACCTTTTATTGGTTCGGAATTGTATGTTGGCATCCTTTGGGAAATCACCAAGAGACCGAATAAGAAGCAGAAGATTTTCAAAAATGATAAGCTTTTCTTCAGAGCCTTTATTTATGGACTCCTTTCCAAAATTGAACACTTGGTATCAGCAACATCAAGAATGTCTTGCATCAACTCGATGTGCTCTTGTTCCTGGAGGGCCTATTCTTCAGATTGTTGATGCACTACTAAGCATGACTTGCAGGAAAATAAATAGAAGTGCTCAGTCATTGACATCTACAACTTCAGGAAGCAGTAATTCATCTGGTTCTTCATTGGATGACGCTTTGATGAAACTCAAAGTACCGGCATGGGATATCCTTGAAGCAGCTCCATTTGTTCTTGATGCTGCTCTTACCGCTTGTGCTCACGGAAGACTCAGTCCCCGTGAACTGGCTACAGGTTTGCCCAATTTCCTCATGGGTGCATTTGTGCCGATGCAAAATGACAGGGAAAACTGTAGAACTATGCTTTCACTTCTGATAGACACAAAAGAATTACATGGTTTATGACTATGCAGTCCCCTGGTTGCGTATGATTTTAGGTTGTGGTGTATTGGGTGTGACCACAAGCTCATATTTTCTTTGGTGGGACTGGACACAACTCTATTGTTGCAATAACTTTTGACCATGCTGCTTTCGTTTGTTGGCATAAAATACCCTCTTTGATTAAATATGAAATTAAAAATTGCAAGTTTAGGAAAGCAAAAAACTGGGTTACTGATTGTTTCTTTTTTCAAGTTGTTTGCTCAATAGATGTGCTTGCTTCTTATCTCAGGTCTCAAAGATATTGCTGATTTTCTTCCGGCAACTTTGGCGACCATTGTAAGCTACTTATCAGCTGAAGTAACACGCGGTGTATGGAAGCCAGCTTTTATGAATGGAACTGATTGGCCTAGTCCAGCTGCTAATTTATCAATTGTGGAGCAACAAATCAAAAAAATTCTTGCAGCCACAGGTGTCAATGTCCCAAGCCTCGCAATAGGTATGCAAATTCACTTTTTTTTCCGTGAGAATATTAATTGACCACAATGATTAGATATGGCCCTCTTTACAAGATCAAATTGTTCTTTCCTAGATGATTCTTGCTGCATTTATATCATTTTCAATCTGCAGGCCAACTAACTTGCCATATTTTACATATCCATAATTCTTTTCACCTGTAACTTTTGGCTGAAAGATAAACTTTCAATTAGCAACCAGATATGTGGGTGAATTAAAAATATCCACATACTTTTTTTTTTTACTGAAACCACATATTGATTTTTTTAGATTAATATATTATTTTCATTATATATATATATGGATAAGGTTTATAAAATCAATTTGTTGACACTCCATTTTGAACTGCTTCAAGCAGATGGGAATGCTCCAGCTACACTTCCTTTGCCTTTGGCGGCTTTTCTAAGTCTCACAATAACCTATAAACTTGATAAATCTTCTGAGCGCTTTCTTGTTTTGATTGGCCCATCTTTGATCAACCTTTCTTCCGGTTGCCCCTGGCCGTGCATGCCCATTGTAGGTTCTTTGTGGGCTCAGAAGGTGAAACGTTGGAGTGACTTTTTTGTATTCTCTGCTTCTGGAACTGTCTTCCACCATAGCAGGGATGCTGTAGTTCAGCTCCTAAAAAGTTGCTTCACATCCACCCTTGGGCTTGGTTCTGCCTGTATCTATAACAATGGTGGTGTTGGTGCTCTCCTTGGTCATGGATTTGGTTCTCACTTCTGTGGTGGGATCTCTCCAGTTGCTCCTGGAATTCTCTACTTGCGAGTTTACAGGTCTATAAGAGATGCTATGTTCTTGACAGAAGAAATTGTATCTCTTCTAATGCTTTCTGTTAGAGATATAGCAAGTGGTGGGTTGCCCAAGGGTGAAGCACACAAGCTAAAGAAGGCTAAATATGGAATGAGATACGGACAGGTTTCTCTTGCTGCATCAATGACACGTGTCAAGCATGCTGCCCTTCTCGGGGCTTCTTTTCTTTGGATATCTGGTGGTTCAAGTTTGGTTCAATCTTTGATAACAGAAACTTTACCTTCATGGTTTTTATCAGCTCAAGGGTTGGAGCAGGAAGTGGGAGAATCTGGGGTTGTGGTTGCCATTCTTAGAGGTTATGCACTGGCATATTTTGCTGTACTTAGTGGGGCATTTGCTTGGGGTATTGACTCTTTATCAGCAGCATCAAAACGACGACCTAAGGTTCTTGGGATTCATTTAGAATTTCTTGCAAATGCTCTAGATGGGAAAATATCACTTCGCTGTGATTGTGCAACTTGGCGTGCCTATGTGTCCGGGTTTATGAGCTTGATGGTGAGTTGCACACCACTGTGGATTGAGGAACTTGATGCAAGCATATTGAAGAGAGTGAGCAAGGGATTAAGACAGTTGAATGAAGACGACTTGGCGCTCCACTTATTAGAAATCAGAGGAACAAGCCTCATGGGTGAGGTAGCTGAAATGATAAGCCAAAATGGATTTTAAAACTGGTAAGAACATGGGAGCATGGTGCATTGTGAAGTTAGGAATTATGATATTTATTTCAGGAAGAAAAATGCCGCATCATTTGCTACTTGCTACCATTTCTGTACATAACAATGTAAATTTCATAAATTCATTTTATCCCCTGAATTTCGAGTTGTAACATTTAACTATTTTATAAACAATTAAGTCATAGAAAGTATTACGATAGATATTTGTCATCGTTTGTCCAAACAACAGATTTTGCCGTTGGTCATGTGAGTAAATTTTGGGGGAATATGTGTTCCTTATTGTTGAGACATGCAAAGGTTTAGTTTGTTATTGTTAAAATATGTTATTGCTTATTTTTATTAGGTTTGATATAGGTTGAATTTAGTTCAGATTTATTTCTTTAATTAAGAGATTCTCCTTGTACAATTCTGATTATAAATAATATCATGTTGAGAGCTAATCTCTCAAATTATTCAACACCAAAACCTAATTCTCAAGTTGAGATCAGCGCTCACGATCAGTGGGCCTGTCAAAAGTCTCAAAAACCTTAGTCGTCACAGTCACATACGTGGCTGTCCTGTTAACCGTCCAACATACACAGCCCGACAGGTCACACCACCCCCACCATCAGACTCACCTTAGTCAGATCGATCATTCACCGGAGAACCGCCGCCGTTCACCTTCTTACGCGCCGCCACTCGTGTTTTTACCACATTAAGCTTCGCCGGCGCGTGAAGGCCACACGCTACCCAGACCTCTGACGAAGTCCCCTCTGGTCCCGTTCCACTCGTCTGCTGCCTTCCTTCCTTTTTTGTCCAAGTTTGGTCCGTGGGTCCCACTATTTCTGGTGTTTTCTCTACAATTTCTTGTTGTCTGTACTTGTTGTTCCTTTCTAGTCTGTTGAAGATGAGTTCAAGTTTAGATATTTCGCAGAAGGAGAACAACAAATCTAAATCCTCTATTAAGAGCCTTGTAACATATGTCTGAGAAATTTAATGGTCAAAATTATTTAAATTGGTTAGATGTTGTCAAGATGTGGTTTCTTGGACAAAAGCTCTCAAATAACCTCACTAAGAAGTCCTCATAAATTAATACAAACTTCCGTGAAGATTGAGAGCAAGTTGATTGCCAATTAGTCTCTCTTTTATGGCAAACAATTGAGCTCTCTTTGCTGGTCCATTATTGCTCGTACGCACTTGCTATGATATTGAGAGAAAGCTAAGAATGTCTATTCAGACGATATCCAACGTCTCTATAATGTTATTCATAATTTACCTACCTTTCAGATGATAGAAGAAAACATCATGGCTTATACTAATAAAGTCCAGTCAGCGGTAAACAAGTTCAAGCTCCTTGTGGCCGACGATGACTCGAAGAAGATGCTTGGGAAATTGGATAATGTTTTCATGATCTATGTCCTTCACAGCCTCCATCAAAAGTATTAGTTGGTTCGAAGCCACATTCTCACTACATCTGATATCCCCTCAACAGAGGATCTAATCAGACGCATCATACGCATTTCTGGTCAAGAAGGGTCAGAGGGAAATGGATCTCAAACTGCCATAGAGTCTTCAGCTTTTGTTTCAAATTTTGCAGGTCGTGGAGAACAATGTCGTGGTCGTGGGGGTGGCTGAGGAGGCCTTGGTGAAGGTCGTCCTCAGTGCACTTACTGTAAGCGTTTCAGTCATACCGATGACAAGTGTTATTCCATTATTGACTTTCCAGAAAGAACATCAAATGTGACGCAATCTAATGATAATGGAAAAGACTCTGAATTGAAAAATAACAACGACAATATGTTGTCAAATGAAGACTACAATGCATACTTGCAGTTCAAGGCTTCACATGCCTCATCCTCGGCAACTTTTGTTCATATCGGTAATTCTACGGTCTTCCTCTCTCACTTCTCATTTGATAGCCCTTGGATCTTGGACTCTGGAGTTTCCAATCATGTGGCTGGTAATTCATCACTTTATCAAAAATATCCCAACCTAAAACCCCACATCATATTACCGTTGCAGATGGTTCAAAAGCTAAAGCTAGTGGCATTGGTCAAGCCACTCATCTCCCATCTTTATCTTTTGACTATGTTCTTTTTGTTTCCAACTATCGATTTCATTTAATTTTTTTTAGTAGTCTGACTCGAAGTCTAAATTGTTATATAACTTTTACTCCTGATTCTTTTGTTATACAGGATCAACGTACGAAGCAAATGGTTGATACAAGATATGAGTCCCAAGGACTTTACTACCTTCAGTCTTCATCTACTATTGCTTCCACTTCTAGTACGGAGTCCCCAGGTTCTCTTCACTTGTCTCACTTGAAGTCTTTAGATTGTGAATCTTCTCAGCTTGGGAAACACGTCCAATCTTTCTTCCCCAACTGTCTTCAATCGCAAAGCCGCTCCCTTTTTAATGTCGTTCAGTTTGATGTATGTTACGCCCGCGTAAATATATATATATATATATATATATATTATATATAATAATAATAATAATAATAATAATAATAATAATAATAATAATAATATTAATAATAATTAAATAAAACAAAACCCTTGCCACCTCATCCCATTTCTCCCATTTCCTCTCTCTCTTCCTCTCGGCAGACAACAACCCCCTCCCCCCTCCTTCATTTTTTTTTGTTTTCTTTCCTTCTTTTCTTCCCTTCTCCTTCTTCTCACTCTATTACTCAAACCCTCGATCCTTAAAGGAGGTTTTAACATCCCCACAAGCTTAATTTCTCAAACTCCTACAAATTCTTTTGGTTGAGATTTTTGGGTTAGGGTTTGTGTTCTAAGGGAGGAAAAGGGTACCCATCTCTTGAAAGTGGTTTATTGAGACTCATTGAGGTAAATGCACAACTCTAATCCTAGTATGAATTCATAGAAAAATGTAGTTTTGAGTAAAAATCTTATTTCGTGTTTAGAGTATATTTAAATGATGTTGATAGTTTCCTAGAGGTAGTTAAACTTTAGAATAAATTTCTCTAAAGTTTTGGAAATATTTTTTATACTCAGATTTGTCAACTGAGACCTTGCCGGCTACTCTGAGAGTTGTTGGAGAGCAAACTTAGACGATTCTCCATAACTGTGAGTTGACGACGATCATCGTCATATATTTCTATACTGCTATTATTATTATTTTATTTGTTTTCTATATTAAAGTATTTATTGAAAAATTTGGGAAACACAACCTTTGAATTGTATCTCGATTTCGTCAATTATTTAATTTAACGGTCGTTGTTATATAATATGTTATTAATTTGATTTATGTATGATTTAAAGTATTTAAATCTTGAATTTGTTATGCGATTGAATATGTTTTTCACGAATTACGATGAAATGATTTTAAATGCGCGTTTTGGGAATTCGGTGTTATTGTTATTAAATCGTTAACTGCGTTAGGTGCACCTAGTTACCACGTGTTTATTAGGGAGAGTTAACTGTTAGATGGAGCCGCCCTTACGAGAGAGGTCGTCCGTAGGAGGAGAGGTCTATCAACGAGATGTAAGCTCCCTAATTGATATGTGTTGATGCGTTGCGGAATTGAGGGGAGAGGGCCATCCGTTAGATGGAGCCGCCCCTAAGGGAAAGGCCACCCTTAGGAGGAGAGAGCTATCAATGAGATAAAACCGCCTCTTGGTTCTAAATATTTGTATTGTTATTTGTTTGACTTTTATAATGATTTTAAGGTTGTTCATTTTGATTTCGTTTCGTTATTCACTGGATTTTTAATATTTTTGTCAAGCGATTAAACAGTTACTCGTGCCTTTTGTGTTTCCCTTCTAATTGATGGTGGTTGTTGTCTCCTCACTAAGTCTTTGTGACTTACCCCTTTATGTTGCTTATTATTTTTCAGATTCGCAAGCAGCTGAGTAGGAATCTATTATTTGATTCAAGTCTCAACAAACTTCTTTTTTTGGTAGGCCTCTTTGATTGAGGACCATTTTGTAATATTTGTTGAGTCTATGTAATTGCAGCTATTTTGGAGTCTAGAAAGTCTATTTAGTTTTTTTGAGAAGTGTATTAAGCAATTTGATTATGTTATTTGAATTATGACTGGATTGAAAGCTGAACAGGGATTTTACAAAATTTGAGAATGTTGAAGTTACAGAGGATACTCTGTCGAAATTTCGGGAAAAAGCATATATATTTTTAAACGGTTAAAAAGCGATTTAGTTGTTTAATTGTTAAGTTAATTGATAGGCTTGCCAGGCTAGGAGTATAGCTTGTGCGCCGGTCACGACATTAAATTTTTGGGTCGTGACAATGTATGAGGACCAAGTCAAGTCACTTCAGTTGTAGGTCATAAGTACTTTGTCACTTTTATTGATTAGTTTTCTAGATGTACGTGGATCTACCTACTTAAGGATAGATCAGAAGTATTAAGCGTATTTCATAATTTCTTTAGGAGTGTTGTTCAACATTATGGCATGATTATGAGTCAAGCTGACGACTCTGTGTTTCATAAACTCTCTTCTAACAAGTGTATTTATTTGGCTGTCTATGTTGATTATCTAGTCATTACAGGTGATAATCGTGATGGAATTGTGAGACTCAAACAACATCTAGTCCACCACTTTTAGGTCAAAGATCTAGGTAGACTAAGGTATTTTATGGGCATTGAGGTAGCTCAATCTATGACAGTAATTGCTATTTTTCAGAGAAAGTATGCTTTGGATATCTTGGAAGAAATATGTATGCTAGATTGCAATTGGCACACCTATGGATCCAAATGTCAAACTCCTACCGGTAAGGGGGGAGTCCTTTTCAAATCCAGGAAGATATAGGAGGTTAGTTGAGAAGTTGAATTTCTTGACCATGACGAGACCAAATATTTCATACATTGTGAGTGTGGTGAATCAGTTCTTGAAATCCCCTTGCGATAGTCATTGGAATGTTGTGGTTAGAATCTTGAGATACATTAAAGGAGTTCCAAGAAAATGTCTTGTTTACACAAATAGAGGTAATTTAGATATTGTTGCTTACACAGATGCAAATTGGGTTGGAAGTCCTTCCGATATACGGTCCACATCTGGGTATTGTGTTCTTATTGGTGGTAATTTGATTTCCTGGAAAAGCAAGAAGTAGAACGTTGTTGCCAGATCTAGTGTTGAGGCTGAATATCGAGCTACAAAACTTACTACTCATGAGCTCATATGGCTCAAACACCTTCTCCAGGAGTTGCGTTTTTGTAATATAGGCACTATGAGTTTGATATGTGATATCACTCCAAAACCACTCCAAATTTATTCCTACCAAATGATGTTAGCTCCTCAAATAATCTTTCTCCTGATTATGTATACAAACTTATAATTTGGACACAAACTTGACATCTGAGCCTATATGATCCTAATTCGATAAATTGGGACGACAATATTGTGTCTTGATGATCTTGGATGCAAAATTTAATATTTGAGCAAAGACGATTCTAAATTCGATTTATTGAAATGATGGTATTGTGTCTCGATGACCTATTGGATTCAAAATTCGATATTTGAACCTTGTAAACTATCCTAAAATCGATAAATTGGAAGAATGATGATATTGTGTTTTGATCAACTCAGATGTATAATTTGATATTTGGATGATAGGTATTGCGCCTCGAATGCAAAATTTATATATGAGCATATTATCTAAATTTGATATATTGGAATGATGGTATTGTACCTTAAACGCAAAATTTGATATTTGAGTCCATATGGTCTCAAGGTTCAAGTCTAATAGGCTATCATGAATTTGAAAAATTAGGACGATGATAATCATATTAAGCTTTGATCACTTTAGATGTAAAATTTGATATTGGATTATGGCACTGTGTCACGATGAACTTTGATGCAAAATTTATTTATGTCTTGGGATGGTAAGTCGCCTCAACAATGTTAGATGCCAAATTTGATATTTGAACCTATATAATCTTACATTTGATAAATTATAATTATGGTGTTGCATCTTGATGACATTAGATAAAAAAATATGATATTTGAGTCTAAATTGTCCTAAATTCAATAAATTGAGATGATAGTGTTTAGCCAAGATGACCTTCGATGTGAATTTGATTTTTGAGTCCCAATGACATCATATGCAAATTTGTTATTTGAATCAAGATGTTTCTGAATCAGATAAATTGTTATGATGGTATTGTGCCTCAACTTGGATGCAATTGTTATGCTTTCAAACTTTTTTCTTTTAGATAAACAAAAAGTGTGAGAATTTTGACATTTGTTTAGTTTATATTTTGAGTTTTAATTCTATTTATGTTTTGATATATTTGTGATCAATTGTTGTTGTTGACATTTGATTCAAATACATCATTTTTTTTTTGTCCACATTGTGCTTATATTTCATTACATAGTATATTATGTGTCATCTAATGTATTTATCGAATATATGTTGAAACTTGAAGCAGGTTTCTAACACCAATATGCATCTCTTAAATTTCAGTTATAATATGAATAAGTTCTACAAAATTATATGATGACAACTACAATATCTTTATCACTTCATCTTTAGATATATTGAGTCAAAGAGTGAAATGTTTAACTCTCTAAGATTTCTTCATATGAAGAATATTAAATATTTCATGTCTATGAGATACACATATCCCACATTTTTAGTTTCTACAATTATTTAATTTCTTCAAATTGAATATCATATAGTATCAATATAGAAGAAGAAAAAACATCATTTAATGACAAATAACTATTTTTAGTGAGGTTTATAAAATATATAAATCTATCTTGCGTCACTTATTACTTATTAGACAACTAAAATGAATATTTAAATTATATAGAGAGATATAACTTAGAATTAGGTCAACAATTTGTTTCTTTAAAATCGATTTATATTATTTTAAAGTATCTTTTTCTATTTATTCTTATTATATCATTGTTGATATGGACTTAAAGGAAAATTTATATATTCTCTTAAATATTAATTTATTTTATATAGTTATATACTGAATATATTTTTAACTTTTTTAAGTAGTAAATTATTATTCTTTTATACAAAATAGTAAATTGTTTTAGTATTCGAAAAAAGTTATCTCTAACACATATTTTTTAAATGATGTTTATATTATATGAAACATATTTTGATACATTAAAATTATAATTTATAAATAACATAGGCATATTTCAATCTAGTTATATATATATTTAAATAAAATCACAAAATCTTACCTATATTATTGTTAAATTGTATGTAAAATATTATAAAATATTTAAATTAAGAGCTAATTGGGATTCATTACGTGTTAAACTCTATTATCTGCATGCATATGCATAATGCATCCTCACCCATGCAATGTAATCTTTTTCCAATCAACAAATAATAGAAAAAATATTATACACCTAAAAATTGAGCCAACGTCATTCTAGAATCAACAAAAAATTGTATGAAACCTATGGAATAGACTCCCAATATTAAATACTGAAAATAAAATTAGTTAATAATTAATAGAGAAAATTATTAAATATTAAAAAAAAAAAATATACAATATAAAAAGCCTCACTCATCTGACTTTAACTTAATAACTTTAAATTTTATAGTGACATTATTCCTTTCATAAACTCTGTCTTGTTCCACTCCAACTAAAACTCCAATGACATTGTTTAAATAAATGAGTACGAATATGTTGTGACCAAACTGGTTTCTAATTCTCAGACCATTGTATCATTTTGCAAATTCAATTTAAATTGGTGTATGATTGTTTTATATACTCCAGAGTTAGACGCGACACCAAGAGAACGAAGGTTGTACGCGGCTCCTTCACGAATATTAGTCTCAAATCGAGAAATCAGGAGTTTTTCGCACTGCTTGAATTTTATTTTATCACCCTAAAAATATGAAATACAAATTTGTTAAATTAATAACTTTGTGTATAATTTAAAATTTTGAATTTATAAAAGAAATAATTAAACCTTGTCATCCATCAATACCATTTCCATAGCATAAAATTTATATTTGACATTCCACAATCACACAACTCTAACAACCAAATTCCATGACTCCTTTTTTGGAGAAATTGAAGCAACAAAATATGATCTTTTTCGAACATCGGAGAAATATAAACACAACAATGAATAACAAATATTTGGTAAACAAAAAATTAAAAGGGAATTGTGCATGAGATGATATGAATAATACGTAGAAGGGATATGCCGAAAATGGGAGATTATGGAGGAGAGACGGTTAACACAGGACACTGAATTAAGAAGAAAAGTGGCACTAAAAGAATTCGTAAAATAAAATAACTGTGGTTGCTAATGTTTAAAAACCCATTACTTTCGGAAGGCTTTATTTTTAGGTCATTCTTCTTATTTTTTAATTGGTCATTACATTATCAACGAACGCATCAGGTCAACTCTTGATGAAATGAAAGTTTTATTTTTTCTTAAAAATAAAATCTGCATAATGAGATGGTTATTTCTATTAACCATTACTTTTCAAATAATTGTCAAGTTGTAGTATAATTGATTGTATTTTATTTTTAATTCATTCTTCTTATTTTTTATTTGCCACTAAATTCTCAACGACGCATCATGTCAAATCGTGATGTAATAAAAAATTTATTTTAAAATAAAAATATATATATACACACAATGAGGTGGTTATTTCTATTAATAGAAACTTTATATTTGGCTAACACTCTATTTGCTGACACGTATCAAACTTACCAAAATATCATGTTTGCTTTATTATATTATATAGATTTTAATTTAAAATAAAATTGAACTTAAATTTTTATAACAATAATAAAAATTAAATGTTAAATGCATGACATAAATAGTTAAAAATGATAAAAGTGAATAATAAATTTAAATGTACAAAGTGCTTTAGATATGCTCTGTTAAACCTGTTCGAATTTATTGATGACCTGGCTTTTCACAAATACGTGCTCTCTTTTGTAATCTTGTTACAAAATTAGAATAAGTAAAGACATTATTATTTATGTTATCATAAGAGTAATCAAAATCACCACGTCTTCAACGATCATGTTATGTAATATGATGCATGTATATATTGTATGTTTGAGGATTTCCATGTACAACCACAAGTTCGACCACGTATAATTGCAATAATAAGATGAAAAAGTAAAAAATATTGTTAATAGAAGCTTATAGAGAAAAAATTGTGAAAGAAAAAATAAGAGTAAGAAAATCAAATTGTTCCAATTATAAAAATAAAAAAATAAAAATTCATATACAAACGGTAAAAAAAGCTCACGGTCAAAATTTGGTAATAAATTTTATTATTATTTAATTATGAGGTGTTGTTCCTTCTTTAAGTAAACGTTATTCCCACTCAACTCTAAAGTGAATGTGTCAAAAAATGGATTTGACGTGAATCCATGTTGGTGGACTATGAGATTTTGCAACCGTTGGAGTTATTTTAAATGAATCTAGAATCATAATTAACTCAAATAATTTTGGTGTCCAGACTTCAAACTTAGAAAACGTCCAACTAAACAATAAATATTTGTCGGTTGATTTGAGACTTAGAGACCAAATACTACATTAGATCGATAAAAACTCAATAAATAAATAAAAACATTCTTAGTAGTATCCATTCTAAGACTATCTAATTATAATCATAATATTATTATTTGAATTAATCTTTTATTAAACAAAAATAAAATGCAAATGTATTACATGACTAACATATCATCCCAACTATATTAAGTTAAATTCGAATTTGAAATCTTAAAATTATGTATGAATTTAAGGTGATATTTATCATCTCTTTTCCGTAAAAAAAAAAATAAAAAACAAAAATAGATACACTTACGTTTAGTAAACTCATTAATTCAAAACCTAAACAAGACAAGTTATTAGAAATATATCTAATGACTATTTATACATTTGATATTAATACTTTAGGCAAAACTCAAAAAAGCTATATATATCTGTTTGATAAACAATTATTTATGAGCATCTAGTTTATAATTTTTTTTTTTTATAAACTAATTTAAGTAGTTTATGAATTTATACTTTATATTTTTTCTTTCAATTTTATCTTCATTATTGTAAGTAAAATTTCTTTGTACCTTTTATGATTTATTTATTAAAATTTAAAATAAATAATTTTAAACTTTTAAAATATTTTTATAAATAATAACTTTAGTAAGTTAATTAAAATAATTTATTCATTATGATTTTAAATAAATAAATGATTAATAAATAATTTATTTACTAAAATTAAGATATTTAGACTGTATCAATCAATTAAAAATTGTCGCAAAAGTTATGTAGATTTGATTGTACAAAAATCATTTATCTCCTTAGGTTCTCCGCTTATCTAATGCTAGGGAGGGAAATAAATCAGTTAAGATTTGCTTAAATAAGTCAAGCTTAGTTTAAAAAATTAAATTTTGAATCTAATCTATTACTTGTCAAAAACTTTATTTTAAGTCTAACTTAACTTTTTTAAAAGTTTGATTTGGCTTATTAGCCTATTAAAAAAGGTTATATTGAGTTAAGACTCTTACAAAAGACATTTGACCTAAAAAGTTAATAGACCAATAAAAAAACCCTACTTTTCTTGAGCATGTAAGACTAATACAACCATAACATACATTTTCTTTTTTCTTTTCGCAACATAATATATAAGATGAACAATTATAAACAAAATAAAAGAATAAAATACAATATTTTATTGAGTCTGTATATTTTATTTTATTTTATTATTATTATCATATATAAATATTGTATTTTAATTACATATATACAGACTGATGTATCAGAAATTAATAGACCTTTTAAAGAGCATAAATCCGACTTATTTAAATAAATAAACTTTTTAGTAAGTCAAAATTTAACTTTTTTACTAAATGGTGGTCCAATCAGACTTTAAATAAGTCAGTCCATAGACCTCTATCAAGTGTGTCACCTATTCCCACCCCGCGAATATCATAGCTTGTCTTCACATAATCTGTTTCCCATAATCTGTTACTACAGTGCGTACATCCTCTTGTATTCACCGTTTAAAATCTCCTGATCTGATGCATGCGACATGGAGAACGAACGGCTCTCAGCCCTCAATTTTGTCTCATCTATCCTATGCAGAATGACACAATAGCACATGGAACCAATTGTAGAGAGCATTATCAAGCTTCCAATTACTGTAGCATATATAGCAAGCCATCTGGAGTGTGATCCCACTACCACGTAAGTGAGAGAAATGAAGGCAATGGAAATGAAAAGGCAAGCCATCCACATGAGCTTGTTAATGACAAAAACAAGCTGCTTTTTTGCCTTTTGCTCAATCACAACTACTGAGGTTTGAACCACCACGACAGCCAAAGAGATGAATAATGCCAGGCTATCAAACACAAAAAATATCCGGAAAGCTGCATTGTTTGCTATATTTGCCTGTCCAAGTGAAAAACCCTGTACTTTCTCTTCAACATATTGACCGGGGACAGTGAAGATAGCAGCAAAAGCAACTGTAGCAATGAGAACAGCAACAACAGTAGCTGAGTTTATCGCATTGTTCAGGCCACTTATGTGTAGTTTTTTCAGCTTCTTTGCAATTTTCTGGACCCTCATGCCCGTCTGACGTGTCTGTTGGAGTTGGGATTGCACATCATGCCTTATGTCGCTGACAGTCTGCTTAAGTTGCTTTGTTGCATTTGGAGGTTTCCCTTGGTCAGTGGAATTAGCAGCCCCAGCATCTCTCATTATGGAGACAAGTTCTGAACTTCCAAATTTTTCTGCAATATCAAGAGGAGTCTCTCCAGCCTTGTTAGTAGCATTGATGTTGATTCCCTCCATTGATAACAAGCAGCGGACATTCTGTATTTAATAACAAATACTTTAGAATAGTGGAAGCCAAATTTGTCTCCATTATCTTGGTATAAACTTCATAAAGTTATAAAAAAAAACAGAGATCAGGGTGATACAAGACAAAAGTAAAGTTTCAGTATGGGCTGTTCTTTGTTGGTGAAGATTCCTCAATTACTGTAGCAACAGTATTTTTCATGTTCACATTCGACGACCATTTAAACATGTGTACCATGAAAAGGATGCGGCTAACAAGAAATAATGAATTAATATGTGAGCAAAGGAGGAAAAAACCTAATAAATCAGATTATTAAACTAGTAATTTCCTAGTGACAGAGTTATTCAAAATATACAGGAGGTGAGTATCCACTCACAAATTCTGAGTCCAGATTTGGTACTGCAGAACCAAAAGAAATGAGACTATTCAAAGATAATAAAAGAGAAACAGAGCTGGCTAATCAAGAGAACAAAAAGTTTGATTTTTCTAAGATGATCATAATTAGGGACGACAATGGGTAGGGTTTGGGTAGGGTACTATAGTACCTGTTCCTATACCCGCGATTTAAAAAAAATACCCCGTACCCTCTTGGATATCAACTTTAATATCAATACCCTTATCTCTGGTACTAAGTGCCCATACTCATACCTACTACTCACGCTTTAACTAAAATAGATCGATAAATAATTATAAAGTCACAATTATTTACCTATTCATCATAATCAAATTTTTAAAAAGTTTGCAAACGTTTATCTTTCAATATAAATATTTGCAGTGGTCCAATGATATTAATAGATGTTAAAACATAAAATAAAATAATTAATTAAACTAAATACTAATATAACAAATAAATAATTTATATAAGTGTGGGTGCAGGGCGGAGTGAGTACTATGTATATGTACCCACACCCATACCAACTTAATTTTGCGGGTAATTATCCGTCCTTTTACCCATACCCATTATGCGGGTTTTTATCCTATCCATTGTGGGTTTTTTTTTTTGCGGTACTCATTGTATCTGGATCTAATTGTCCTCCCTAATCATAATTCATAAAATACTCACTCCTTAACTAAGAAACCAATCTTCAACCAAAGAATACCTGTCTTGATACTTTTTCCCATGAAGTTTTTCATAGGTATTGATGGCACACTGGAGAAACCAAAGAAGATGGCGCCTATTTTTTCACTCTTATCAGTCAATACCACAAGAAAAAATTAGATCGAAACGGAAATCTACATCTCTAGTAAAACCAGCCTGCAATATAACCGGATGAGAAACTTCTAGGAACACAAGAATTGGATTCCAAGGATTTAGAGGAACAATACTAATATTTAGAAAAAAAGATAAGAAATAATAGGAGAAAATCTCTCCAAGAAAATGACACACAAGAAAAGATATGTTCATACAATGGTTTATACCACTTAATTTCTAATATTGCTAAAAGATCCTTTATAAAGGGGTGGAAGCCTCTATTTAAAGACCCCCAATACATTATGATAGGGATTAGGTCAAAGGTAACTAACTAGCAACAGAAACACTAGAATAGTTGCACCTATACAACTACTAACAAACTCCTAACTATCCTTATTTCTCTATCCTAACAATACACCCCTCTTCAAAACAACCTTGTCCTCAAGGTTGACATATACTAAACTCTTCTTGTTCAATGGTTAAAATTTAAAAATAAAAAATCTCCTCCAAGATCCCATTGTTGGAAGCTTCATGAACCTGCTGCCACTAAAGGAAATCCTTCTACCGGAGCTTCAATTCCTCGTTGTTGCTTTTGAATTGGTGGATAAACTTGTGACCCAAAAACTGTACTATATGATCGGTTTTGGGTGCTGTTTTTAGCCAAAAAAAATATAGCACTGTTGCTGCCTCATGTATTGCCGTGTTTTGACCCATTAAATCTGTAGCATAATTGACCCTTAAAACTGTGTTTGCAACGTTCACTTAAGTAGTTCGACGTCCTGGCTGAGATGCTTGGATCTCCTCAGTTGACATGCACAATTCTCGAATTGACTCTTCAGACAAAGAGACAGGGCCGGTCATAATCCTTTGAAACCCATAATCGGTATCGTCACTACCACAATTCTGCTTCTCGTTGTTCTTTGCCTTGTCCCCTAACACGAACCACCGGCCCTCCCTCGAGAACCCTTTGAGGCTTTCGTCACAAATCTTGGAAACTTTTTCTGTCAATTGAATCTGGCTTGTTGATGTTGTATGTATGTTCTTGATAGAGTCTTCCATCTTAGTAGTGGATTCGGTTTCTCCTTGAATTCCAAGAAAGAATCCTTGAATTCCAAGAACAATTCTTTTATTTCACAAGGCACGAGGCTGGTCAGAAACTGTTTTGGCACTGTTCTTGATTTATTTTTTGATACCTGAATTAATTCTTTAATTCCACTCTTCATTTCTTCAATTCCCTCATTCAGTAGCTCCACGTCTGTCTTCAATTCTTGCATCAGTTTGTGATGCTTGCAAACCCAGTTCTCCTTCTTCTCCGCCTCGAAGTGATCAACAACGGGCGGTTCCAATGGCGGTGGTGGCTTGACTAACGCCAACGATGTGGTGTGCCTACAGCTCTCCACAAGCTGATCGATGGCCGACGGTTCTGGCAGAGGTGTTTGGATTTCATTTGTAGTTGCACATGATTCTTGATTTGAGGGTTTCGACAAAGTCAGAATGTTTTGAGACCAAGAACAGGTTTGGTCATCTTCGCGTTTACCCTTCTCTTCTTGTTTTACCATTTCACCAAGAATTGTTTGTGGGTTTTGTCTTCTACCATACAGCCACTGCTTCGCCTTCCAAACCTACGGATCAAACCTATAGAAAAAGATTCCCAAGTTGGATTTAGGTTTTCTTGATCCCAAGAACGATTGCGCTATCGAATCCATGGATTTCATGCTCCACAAAGAACTTTCGCAACCCACCCAACACTATCAGTCTCTGAAAAGTTGGGCAGCTCCAACTTCTTGGCCCACAAATCCTCTATTTCCAATAAACGTGGTACTTCCTCAAGATCCGGCAAAGAAAATAATATGAGAGAATCTCTTCAAAGAAAATGATACTCAAGACAAAGAAATAATAGGAGTGAATCTCTCAAAAAAAATACAATGGTTTACAACACTCTATTTATCGACCTCAATGGTATTTTCTAACTACCAGAACCCAGTAAAACACCAAGAAGTTGGGGGTACTTCACCAACTCCCTTTGATATAAGTTTCTATACGAACTTCAATTTTATATCTCATACTCCAAACTCTATTTTTAACTTACCGGTGTGGAGACTTATCTAAGAGAACGGTGTCCAACCAATCACGCCAAGCAGCCTGCACTAAGCAAGTCGTAGTCCCACTTTTTTTTCTCCGGAAGAGTCCGCACGGAACGTAATAACCATAGGACTTCTAATTCATAACACAGGAAACGGGCTCTTCTTGGAATTTTGAGTGGAACAATTTGTATCAAGAGAATTCAGCTTGTGCCTAATTGTTGTGATCATTAATAAAGCTTTGCTTCTATAAAAAAACTAAATCATCCGTGAATGTTGCAATGATATGTCGTGCAAGGGATAAAAGAAAGTTAAAAATACAAAATAAATAATAATTATCACCATTAAAAAATTATAAAAATGTAAAACAAATAAACAAAATATAATAGATTTCTTTGTTTTTCTCTCCGTTGTCATTATTTTTTAAAAATATTTTTTCTGTCAAATTTTAATCAAACTTTTTTCGTTTTCTTTTTCAGTGCCCAAATACTAAAAAAAATAGAAAAGTTTGTTTTTAATGTGTGAAGTTATGAATATTATGTTAGTTTTTGTTTATTATTAGTTTATATATTATATTAAAAATAAATTTTAAAATATTTGATTAATACTGATCCGTCTCCAGACCTTTAAACCTTGAACTCTTGCCTACACCGGTTCAATGTTTGTACGGTTTTGATTACCTTGATATATATACACACACATCCATACCAAAAAGAATATAAACACAATTTACAAAAAGAGATCACACACACATACCAAGAAGAGTAACTAAGCAAACACAAATTCGTAAATGTTACAATAATTATTCAATTTCTAACATTGTATAGATAAATATATATGGTGCCTTGTCTCAATGTCCTGTATTGAGATTGCCCTTGTCTGTGTTCAGATTCATGGCATGTTAGGTGTCTAAACTTGTGGAACTACTTCAAAGATCAAACTAATCAAACATCACTACAAATTCTATTTTTAACAGCATAATTTAAAGCTGAGAAGCTCTTCTACTCTTGGTATAAACTTTCTTCCTTAGGCAAGTAGGTTTTGTTGAGGGACCTAAACATTGAGTACAAGTGTACAACTAAAGTATCACAAATAACAAGTAGCAAAGCAACAAGAACTTTTAGACATCCTAATCCTAACGGTGTGTTTGGTTTAAATGAGGAGAGGCGATGTGAGAAATTTAATTACAAGTTTCTTTGATAAGGGGGAAAATGTATTTAAATGGAAGGGAATATCTAATTTACTACAGAAGATAACACAGATCTCTTTTATTGGGATAATCAGAAAATAGATTTAACTTTAGTATCAAGATCTGTATTTCAGCAGGGCATACTATGGGAATAATAGAATATATTTTTTCCTGTTTCTTTAGACTTGGAATTAAAGCCCTAGGTTACACCATCTAGGGATTTTCTCCCTCATCCCTAGTAGGCCCACTATTATTAATAGGCCAATTATTAATTAGGGGAGGGGAGATACATGTGGAATGGGTGACAGAGAGAGAAAAGGGAGAATAACACTGTAAGACATATTGGCAGTGTTTGGATATTTTATAATTAACGGAGCTGAATGAATCGGAATGGAGTGGAATAGAACATAATGGAATAGAGATTTCATTCTATTGTTTGGGTAATTTATGACGGAACAGAAAATATTTCCTATTTCATTGTTAGGAAGTGGACAGAATAGAGTGAGTTATAACTTTTTTATTCCATTTTTACTCTTATTTAAAAAATTATTTTTTATCTTTTATTCCATCTCCACCTTGAATAAAAAATATAAACAAGTCTCAACCCCTGTGCATACACGCTCACAATGATAACCCACCTCAATTGCTACAATTCAAAACAAGTACAGTTGTTCAGTAGGCCTTAACGTCGGGATAAGAAAAAAATTGTAGCCAATAAAGTCCATTTTAATTCCACTATTACGGCAAACATTATAAGGTTCACATGCTTAAATTCACATACTTAAATCGGTGCATCAGCAAAATAAGAAGATACAAGTTGCGAAGAAGAGGGTGCGCACACAAGAAACGACAAAGAAAAGAAGAAATGGTTTACTCATAAAATAATAAAATAGGGGTAAAGGAGTAACTATATAATTAAGTTGATCCATTCCATTGGATACACCCGAAATTGGGGTGAAGAAAAATAGGAGGAGAGGGTGGTATGGGATGAAATGGATTCCATCATGTTCCATACCATTCCATTCAATTTTTACAAATCCAAATAATGGAATTTAACTATATACCACTCACCCCACTCCATCCTATCATATTCCATCAATCCAAACATAGTCATGGGAAAGGTAACCATAAATTTGGGTTTGGGGTATTGGCTGAGAAGAGGGGTAGGCTCTCTTTCAGATCAGGGATTTCTTGCTTCAACATTTGACTCTTTCCATCATCTTGTTAGAGCATAGCTCCAACCATTGTCATTCCTTCTTTCATAGTTACTGTAGAGATATTATTACAGAAAGATTTTCCTCTGGTTATAGTGAGTAATTATTACACAGAGCAGGCCATCGGCTGCAAGGGATTTGTGGCCTTTGAGGGAAGTGGAATACGCCAGAAACAGGCCCTCTGGCGATCTGAAGTTGAGAATTGATGGTTGTAAGGCCATAAATGGGAAGCAGGCACGCCCAAATGTTCCAAGAAAAGAATAATCAGGTAGTTGGTGAAATAATTTGTATAGCATCTTCAAAATTAAGAGCTGGAGTGGGAACCAGGAAGACAATTTATGAGATAGGCAATTGTTAAGAAGACATAGTCCCAATATTTGAATGGAATGGAGGCTTGTGCAAGTAAAGTAAGGCCTACATCAAAATTTGTCTATGTTTGCTCTCAAGTCTCAACCAACCCATTTTGGTGGACAGATTAAGCTGAAGTGTGGGGACAGATTAATCATTGGATGATTCCATGCAGATTAAGGAATTGAGTGAAGGGTCAGAATTCTCCACTCCATCAATTTTGAGAGCTTTTATTTTTTTAGGAAACTAGTTTTCCACCAAGGTTTTGAATTGTTGAAAGATGTTAGAGCTTCGGATTTCCTTTTAAGTAGGTACGTAAATCCAAGTGAATCAAGAAAATGCATCTACAGATCACTATAGATGAATTGTAAGGTAGAATTATATACCGCAGTAGAGGGGTGAGAAGACAGTCTGTGTGCCTTCGCTAAGCAACAAGGGGAACAAAATTCAATACCTCTTTTATTTAAAAAGGGAACATTACACATTTTGAGTACAATTTTTTGGATTAAGGCACTTAGATGTCCAAGTCTGGAATATCAAGTTGAAAAGGAAATGGAATTTAGGTATTATTTACAACAGGGTTTTTATTACACAGAAAGCTGAAAGTCAGCTACGAGTAGAGATCATAAAAGATAAACCACGATATTCTAACATAATACCAAGATATTCTGTTAGGAATTATAGACCTCCTATTAAGAAGGTGTATGTTAGAAAACACCCAAATAGGGGAAATTAATTAAATCGGTTACTATTTATGTGTCAGGCAGTTATTATCTATGTCACTCAGTTATTATTTGTGTCAGTCAACTATTTAGTAGTCAATATCTATGTGGCAGTCAGTTATTATGCACCAGTCAGTTATTCGGGTATTCATTGTAGGTAACTTATTATATGACAAGAACGATTGTAAGGGATCATTGATTATTCATTGTGTAGAAAGAAATCAAAGGAGGAAAACAGGCTCCTCGAATTGCCCGGGACTGTATGCAATTTCCAGTTTCAATAAAAGTTGTATTTCTTGTCTCTAACTGATTCCAGTTCTCTATTAACTGGTATCAGAATACCGATCATGGTGTTTTGGATGCACATATGCCATCAAAGGGAAACACTCGAATGGAAGGGAGGCTTGAAAATTTGGAAAAAACAATAGAGGGCAATCAAGTCATATATGGCAGTTACTACACCCCCATCCTAAAATTACAGTTGTATTAAATGCCACATGGCTAACAATAATTTTCCTTAAAATAACTGCCATAATTATTGTCCTAAAATTACCTCAGAGGTACAATTCACCGTGGTATTTTGCTCAGTCCTGCCTCTCCGACTCAGCACAGTTGGTTACAAGTTTATCTAGGCTCCAATCTGGTTTCATGGTGGCCCAAGAAGCAGACTTTGGTGGCTTGGTACAATATAGGGGCCTTGCAAATACAGCAGCAGAGGTCCTATGGATACAGTCTCTACTCAAAGTGCCTTTAAGTACACCCATTTTGTTTTTTGACAACCTTAGTACAATAGCCTTCTCTCACAACCCAATTCTTTATGCCAAGACAAAGCACGCGGAATTGGATATCTTTTTCCTTGGGGAAAAAGTTATCAGCAACTCAGCAAGAATCTTATTGTGCAGCATATTCCAACTACAGATCAATATGTTGATCTTCTCACCAAGCCCAAGTCACCTCTAAGTTTTCTCACTTTAAGGGACAAGCTCAGAGTTGTTGACAAGAGTTCACGGTACAAAATGTTGGAATCGGGTTGGTTCTAAAGACAATTCCTTCATCATGTTTTGATGATAACAAAGATACTTTGTGAGAACAATCACAAACAATTTATTGCACTAATTATTTCATTGAGTGTGCAGTTAATAGAACCAGAAAACAGAGGAAACGATATCAGAGAAAGTGAAGATGTCAGAGGAAACGAAGATGTTAAAGGAAATGAAGACATCAAAGTCAAAGGAAGTCAACGCAACTTTCACACTTTAGTTATTACACGCGCTATTGTGTGTGCGCATTGTAACACCCCGGTCATTACCGTTACCGGCGATACTACCTCACGATCTTCTCACCCCCCTAACCACCCAGTGGAAATAGTGAGTTTTTGCCTTCTGTGGGTTCGAGTCTGGTACCTAGGAAATAAGTACCGCCTCCACACAGTCTCACTACCAATTGAGTTGCTACACGCATCTACCTCTGAAGACTGAAGCATGCATCTGTTTAGCATGCCTCTGAAGTTTGAAGCATGCCTCTGAAGCGCCTACTACAATAACTCTGAAGCTCAAGTTCCACTCGCTCTGAAAACTGCAATTTGCTCCAAGATTCTGCCTCAGATACACAACATGCTATGAAGATGCAACAACGTGACGTTGTCATTGCCACTATTTCTAAGTCAGGTTGTTATGCCTTTGACTACTTGAACCAAGCAATACAACATCTACCTCCGATGATCAAGTTATGTTCAGATGAAGAAAGTCGACGGCTCTGATGAAAAGTCAATGTTCTGATGAAGACTAAGTTGTTTCATAATTATGATGGTTCAAGAACAGATTATGATATGTCTCACTGCTCAAGCGTATGAAAGAAGATTCAAGGTGAATTATTTTCAAGCACACATTCTTGCACAAAATCATTCTAGAAGATTTGGTTGAAGATTTGTTTTGAAATTAATCAAGCGGTTATATCCCCAAACCGTATCTATCAAGGTTTATTTTTTATGTGAAGATTTTTGTTGATCTCACGAAAGGAAGATACAGTACAACAACTCAGAAAACCTTACAAACTCAAAAAATTCTCTTAGTATTCAGTTTCAATGTTTCAGTTTCAAAGCAAAGGCACTCATTCAATTTATATTACTTAAGTGTTTAGTGCTCTTTGTTTTAAGTGTGTAACTAGATTGTGACTCACGCGTTGCGCGGCTGTTAATTAATTTATATTTTAAAGTGATATATTATGTATATTGTGAAGTTAATTATGTTGAGTAAAATAATTGAAAAATTGTTTTTAAATAAAAAATATAAGGAGAAGATATTTAAAACATTCATAGTTTGTAAAATCTAAATTTTCCAAATATATGTGATTAATATGAGGGGACAATGTTAACTCTTTATTGGAAGATGTTATCTTTTGTATTAGTTGGGTTGGAATGAATCACGGTCTCCCTAGAATTTGTATAATAAGTCCCAAGTAATAGTTAAATTTGAATTTGCAATATATGCCAAAATGTACTTATAACATTTTATCTATTTGATAGGCTCTTCTAGAACTTGATGTATAGAGTATTGTTAAAATTAATGGTTAAATATGTTTTAGTTCCTAAAAGATCTCCAATTCTTATAAAATGGTTATTACTAAAAATAAACAAAAAAATTTATAGTAACTAAAAAGCATTTGATAATTGAGGTCAGTGTATGTTAATAATATTTGGAATATATGTGGCCAACAAAGTGCATGACATTAGATGACAAAACATGTATTTATTGGGGTGCTAGTTAAAGATAAAAATAGCCAGAAATTGCGATTGTATTTAACGGGGGTGAAGCTAATAGTTTTTTGTTTTTTCATCTTATGTGTCTTACTTGACACCTTTTGAAAGAAAAAAATGGATATATCTACGGTGATTCTTTCAAGTCGTGATATCTATTATATATATTTAAAACAGACTCCCGAATGTCATCTCACCCACGAATGTCACCTCATTCTGTTTCATCCACCTATACAAATATTCCCCACATCAGCCAAAAGCTGATATGAACCTCTCCTCCTTTCTCCCCTCTTAATCATGCTCTCAATGTCTAATCTCCTTCAATTCTTCTCTCAATCACTAATTTATAAATTTATGAAAATAATCATAAATAAGAATATATGAAAAATTATTAAAAAATTTACTTCTAATTATTAAAATACACAAATTATTTAAAATTATAATATATGAATATATTAAAAATATAATGAACAAAAGTTTACTATATATATGTGTTTTGAAAAAATGTTAACGCTAAATTTTTATCAATTAAAATTATATATTTATAATTGAATTCTATTTTTTATTTTAATTTTCCTTATTATAATAATAATTTGAATGTTAAAAATAAATGAAAATTTAAATATTGCATAAATTAAATTATTTTTTAATAAAATGTATTTTTGGTAACATATCAACATAAATATAATTCAATTGCACAAACTATTTATTTTATAAGGTTATTTTATAATAAATTTATAAACTATTTATAATATTATTAGTCATTTAATCTTCCTTTTATGAACAATTATATTATATCATTTATTGTGAGTAATGATTTTATACGTTAAAAAAATAAATTACTCATTAATATTCAATCCATTTTTTTATTAACACTTTATAAAATAAAAATTATATATTCTATTTGACAGAAAATACATAAATTTATTAAAAATAATTATAAAATATGAATATATGAAAAATTATTAAAAATGTTACTTCCAATTATTAAAATCTATCCTCTATTATATATATATATTTAAAATAGACTCCCGATGCCACAACAACTTATTTTTTTTTTACAAACTTTTGATGAAATATATTCAATAATTTTTTTTTACAATAACTTCTCATCTCCCAATTAAAACATCATAATAATAAACAATAAAATTTAGACTACGCTACAATATAATTCAACATTAACATTTTTAAAATAAAAAAATATTAAATAGTAAATCATATTTATAAATTTTACATCTTATTTTTGGGTTTGTATTTTACATTTATTTCGTCAAATAATTACAACTACCATATATGTTTGAAAAATAAATTAACAATCAAAGTACAATGAGTCAAACAATTATTCTATATAATAAGTTATCATACGAATTTTTACAAATATATTTTAAAAATTAAATTAGATAATTGTGATAAATATGATTTTCCCTCTTTTTAATTTTCCTAATCATATTCAATTATTACAAATCTATAATATATATATAAAAACAGACTCCCGAATCTCACCTCACCCACAAATGTCACCTCATTCTATTTCATCCACCTATACAAATATTTCATTCATTCATCCACCTATACAAATATTTTCCCACGTCAGCCAAAAACTGATGTGGACCTCTCCTCCTTTCTCCCCTCTCAATCGCTATCAATGTCTAATCTCCTCTCAATCACTAATTTTATAAATTTATGAAAATAATCATAAAATAATAATATATGAAAAATTATTAAAAAAGTTACTTCTAATTATTAAAATACACAAATTTATTTAAAATTATAACATATGAATATATTAAAAAATAGGCTTCCCTTAACTTAATTTCAGGTAACGTTTTAGTCCTTTATCTTTTTTTTTCCCGACTTAGTCCTTTATTTTAATTTTAAATGACAATTTGATATTTTATGTTTTAAAATTTCAACAACGTTTATCCTTTTTTAAACAAAAAATTCAAAAAAAATTCAATCAAAAACTCATAAAATTAATATGTTCTTCAATATAATACAAAATTTCATCAAATCCGTAACGCAAATCTTCAAATAAACTCATATTTTCATACTTTATTTGATATTATTATTTGATATTATTAGGAATAAATGACTAAATCTGGAAAAAAAAAGATAAGGGACTAAAACGTTTACCTGGAAATTAAATTAAAGGACCACGAATATAATTTAGCCTAAAAAATATAATGAGCAAAAGTTTACTATATATTATATATGTGTTTGAAAAATGTTAACACTAAATTTTTATCAATTAAATTATATTTTATAATTGAATGCTATTTTTTTATTTTATTTTCTTAATTATTATAATAAATTAATATGAATGTAAAAAATAAATGAAAATTTAAGTATGGCATAAAATTAAATTATTTTTTAATAAAATATATTTTGGTACATATCAAACATAACTATAATTCAATTGCACAAACTAATTATTTTATAAGTTATTTTATAATAAATTTATAAACTATTTTATGAACAATTATAATGTATTTCATTTATTTGTGACAATATATTATGAACAATCATATCAACATATCTTTCTTTTATGAACAATTATATTATTTCATTTATTGTGAGTAATGATTTTATACGTTAAAAATTAAATTACTCATTAATGCACAATCCATTTTTTTAGTAAACACTTTATAAAATAAAAATTATATTTCTATTGACAGAATACATAAATTTATTAAAAATAATTTAAAATATGAATATATGAAAAATTATTAAAAAGGTTACTTCTAATTATAAAATCTATCATCTGTTATATATATTTAAAATAGATTCCCGATGTCACAACAACTTATTTTTTTTTTACAAACTTTTGATGAAATATATTCAATAATATTTTTTTACAACAATTTCTCATGCTCGCAATTAAAAACATCATAATAATAAAACAAATAAAATTTAGACTACGCTACAATTTAATTCAACATTAACATTTTTTTTAAAATAAAAAATATTAAAATAGTAAATTATATTTATAAATTTTATATCTTATTTTTGGGTTTGTATTTTACATTTTATTCGTCAAATAATTACAAATACCATTATATGTTTGAAAAATAAATTAACAATCAAAGTACAATGAGTCAAACAATTATCCTATATAATAAGTTATCATACAAATTTTACAAAATGTTTTTAAAAATTAAATTAGATGATTGTGATAAACATGATTTTCCCTCATTTTAATTTTTTAATCGTATTCAATTATTAACAAATCAATAAAGTAATATTATAAGATAACTATATTCATAATACATAAAATTTACTTAATAAAAACTTATAAAATTATTTTACAAATCAATAATTTTTCTAATCATATTCAATTATTACAAATCAATAAAGTAATATTATAAGGTTAACTATATTTAGATAATACATAAATATTACTTATAAAACTTATAAAATTATTTTACACAATTTGATGATATGATTAATTTATAATTTTATATTATTGTCAAATTATTTATAAGTTATTTTATAATAAATTTATATAAACTATTTAATATAACATTATAGTCATTTACAATGGTAATAATTTATATTATTAGTAATTAAATGCAATACAAAAAAAAAAATCATTAATCACTCATAAATTATCGACATATGTTTTTTAATTTAATCTTCCTTTTATGAACAATTATATATTATTTCACTTATGGTGAGTAATGATTTTATACATTAAAAAATTAAATTACTCATTAATGTCAATCCATTTTTTTAGTAACATTTTATAAAATAAAAATATATATTCTATTTGACAAAAATACATAAATTTATTAAAAATAATCATAAAATACGAATATGTGAAAAAATTATTAAAAAAGTTACTTCTAATTATTAAAAATCTATCATCTATTATATATATTTTAAAATAGACTCCGATGCCACAACAACTTTTTTTTTTACAAATTTTTTATGAAATATATTCAAATAATTTTTTTACAACAACTTCTCATTCTCGCAATTAAAATATCATAATAATAAAAACAAATAAATTTAGACTACGCTACAATATAAATTCAACATTAACATTTTTTAAAAATAAATATTTAAATAGTAAATCATATTTATAAATTTTTACATTTTTTTGTTTGTATTTTACATTTTATTTCGTCAAAAAATGCAAATACCATTATATGTTGAAAAATAAATTAACAATCAAAGTATAATGAGTCAAACAATTATCCTATATAATAAATTATCATACGAATTTTAAAAAAAAAATTAAAAATTAAATTAGATGATTGTGATTAACATGATTTTTCCTCATTTTAATTTTTCTAATCATATTTCGATTATTACAAATCAATAAAGTAATATTATAAGATAACTATATTTATAATACATAAAATATTACTTATCAAACTTATAAAATTAATTAATTAATAGCCGCGCAGCGCGCGGGCCATAATCTAGTGTTACATTATTTCAAAGAATGAGTGTCAAGACAAAGGTTTTACCGAACTCATATTGCTAACTCTATTAATCAATTATATTGTAAGTGTTGAGATATTATTTATAACTATGAAAAAATACATATTTAGAAGTACGATACTTTTATAAGAATAAAAATTCTATATGTACTTGTATTTACTACAAAGATGGTATTACTTCTCAAATGAAATATGGTAAAAATTCTTCTCGAAAATGAGAAGTTGATTAATCTACACCAAAAAAACTTATTGAATAGTAATGTGGGATTAATTTGGAAGATTTTGGGCAAACGTTATGAAATAATAATGTAGAATTAATTTGGAAGATTTTAAGTAGACTTTATGAAATAATATTTAAATAGAAGACATGGTATAAAATAGTGGATAGTGTATAGAATTGGTGAAAAATGAAAAGTAGGAAAAGAAGATTGACACATCAGATTTTTGTTGAAGTGGCACAAATTCAATTTCATGGCATTTGACCCGATGACATGTCAATGTTGGAGTTCTGTTTAATATATTATAATAGAATAAATAATATTTAAATAGGAGGCATAGTATAAGACAGTGGATGGTGTATAGAATAGATGGAAAATCAAAAAGTAGGAAAAGAAGATTGACACATCAGATTTTGGCTGAAGTGGCATTCGACCTGATGACATGTCAACATACGATATAGAGTTCTGTTTTAATATATTATAATAGATTAAAGAAGCAACACAGAACCAAGTTTCACCCTTTTGTAAAGTCCATTAGTGGCTATTTTGCATCTACGACTTGTAGGTTTTTCAATTTGGAAATTGAGAAGACTTGACTTGTAGGGTCAAAGTGTTGTAGTGCCTCAACAGTATGTAGGTGTCAGGCTGGAAGTTGAGAAGACTGACTCGTAGAATCAGTTGTTGTAATTCAGGTTTTGAATTAATGGATAAATCCTTGTGTGAGGGATTGAACGTAGCTGCCACATTGGTAGTGAACCAATATAAATCTTGTTGTTTTTCCCTCTGCCCTGATACTTTGTTTTATTGTTGCCTTTGTTATGTTATATTTGTTCTAGTATCTCGAAGCAGATTTTTTAAAAGAAGTTTTTAATAAGGTAAAACATAATTCAATTCCCTTCTCATGTTTTTGCACCTTCACGAAACCCCCTTGGATTTGAAGGGGAGATAATAAAGTAATACCTAAAGGTATACCTTTAGCCTTGTAACCAACTCAGCACAGTTGTAACTAACTTTGCATCAGTTCTATTTTAGTATAAATAGCCTCAACCAAGTCTTTGTAACTAACTACAATTACTGCAAAACAAAACTGAATATTCTCTCTTACTTTTCTATCAATTTCTCTCACTTTCTATCACGATTCCATCACTAACTTCAGTTTGAATTAACAATAACTGCCTCATGGAAGTAATTCCATTTTTTACCCACACCAGAAGTACACTCTCCAAATGGGTGGTTTATTTGGAATTGCATTCTCTGCTTCTTCATTTTCTGCTAGGCATGTGACTTGTTATCCATCATTCTACCATCTTTTCTACATTGTAAACTACAAACATAGGTTACAACTGTATTTCCTTTTTAGGATTTAATCTTATTTTGTGCTTATCTTTTAGCCTTTTGAATCCATAAGAACAGGTATTAGACATGGATACACGTTCATCTCTAAACAGAGATAAAAAAAATTTGTTGGGTGGGCTCACTCCCCAAGTGGAACCCACCAAATTTTATTATTATTAGTATTAATATTGTTATTATTAAAGGAAAAAAAATGAAAAAAAAGGGTTTTAATGGGTTTAGCCCATGTGAAGGAAATAAAAGTAATTTTAGAAGAGTAAGGAAGAACGGCATCCAAAAAGTAAAAATAAGGGTTTGGTTCCGGTGGTAGTAATAGATGTGTAGCAAACTTGCTCCATTTGATCTACAAATTTAGTACGTTATTCCTACCACTAAAATTTATTATTTTTGTTGAAGTTGTGGGATTTTAGAGAAAATGAGGAGAGAAAATAATAAGGGTTTGAATATTATTGATAATAGTTTAATGTTGACTTGATTATAAAAGACTCAATACTAATCTCTATTTATAGAGAAACATAGATTCAATCTAAATCATGAACAAATCATAATAAAGAGAGATATTCTAAGATTCTCTATAATTATAAATTGACAATAAAAAATAACTCAAGATACTCTGATGTAATATAAAAGATATTATAAGATATTTTCTAATATTCTAACAATTTTAATATACAATCTAAGTAGTTTTATCTGAAACATACCTACTTTAGTGGAAAGTTGTTATAAGGTTGTTATTATTGATTGATGTTCCTATCGTTATTAGAGAGACTCTTTTACTGGACTAGGTCCCGTGGTTTTTATTCTCTTAAATTGAGGGAAGTTTTCTACGCTAAAAATTGTGTTTGTCTCATTTAATTTTTTGCCAAATATTACTGTTATTGGAATTGTATTTTCTATTTGGCCATTTATCTGCACAGGTGAGAAAAAAAAATATTCCGCATTATTGAGATAGTTATCGCTAATTATCTCTGATTTTTCTCAACAAAGTGGTATCAGAGCTCAGTTGATTTGATTTGTGCATTTGAATGGAGGAGAAAAATAAAGGTCCCAATATGACTAAGCTCAACTCTTCTAATTACACACTTTGGAAGACTCTTATGGAAAACATGCTATACAGTAACGATTTGTATGATCCTATTGATGGTAACACTGCTAAACCCGCAGATAAATCTAACTCTAGAAAATCTCTTGGTGGTGCATCATATTTTGTTACTTTTATTGACGACCACTCTAGAAAAGTGTGGGCTTTTCCTTTGAAATCTAAAGACCAAGTATTTGGAGTCTTCAAGCACTTTCATGCAAGTGTTGAAAAAGAAAAGGGAAAAAAATTGAAATGTGTTCGATCAGATAACGGTGGTGAATACATAGGTCCATTTGAAGAGTATTGTAGAGAACATGGAATCACGTTGGAGAAAACAGTTCCAAAGACACCTCAGCATAATGGTGTTATAGAGAGAATGAATCGTACGATTAATGACAGAATCAGATGTATGCTCTCTCATGCAAAATTATCGAAATCCTTTTGGGGTGAAGCAATGAAAACAACAGTAGATTTGATTAATTTTTCTCCTTCTATTCCACTTGATGGTGATGTTCCAAATAGAGTGTGGACAGAGAAATATGTCTTTTACTGTCATTCGTGTGTTTTTGGCTGCAGATGTTTTGTTCACGTTCCAAGAGATGAGAGGTTCAAGTTTGATAGTAAATCCAAACAGTGTATATTCGTCGGTTATAGTGATAAAGAATTTGGTTATAGATTGTGGGATCCAATTTACAAGAAAATTATCAGAAGTCGAGATGTGATATTTCTTGAATACCAGACTATTGAAGATTTTGATAAAGCTGAAAAACATAAACCAAATTCCAGAAGATACATTGATGTTGCGTCTAAGCCCCATACAGAAACTCTTACTGATGGGGGAGATATACATGTAGATGATGAGAATGTAAATGATGAGAATATAAATAATGATCATATACCTCACCATGATGAGCAGGTTCCAGTTGAGCTACCAGTCGAGTTTGAGTTGAGAAGATCTACTAGAGAACGTCAACCTTCTCAAAGATATCCTCCACATGAGTATGTGATGATCATTGATAGTGGA
This sequence comes from Cicer echinospermum, assembly GCA_002896215.2. NCBI lineage: Eukaryota > Viridiplantae > Streptophyta > Magnoliopsida > Fabales > Fabaceae > Cicer > Cicer echinospermum. The sequence continues at coordinate 38,920 of PGTU02013909.1, forward strand.
GAGTCAGAGTACTATCAAGAAGCTATTACAAATATTGATAAAGTGGTTGAAGGCCATGCAAGAAGAGATGAATTCTTTGCATGAGAATCACACATTTGATTTGGTAAAGTTGCCTAATGGCAGAAAAGCATTCAAGAACAAATGGGTATACAAGATAAAGACAGAAGAGAATAGTTTTCAACCAAGATACAAAGCAAGATCGGTTGTGAAATGTTTTAATCATAGAAAAGGTATTAACTTTGATGAAATTTTTTCACATGTGGTGAAGATGTCCTCTATCCGAATTGTGTTTGGGTTAGCAGCTAGTTTGAATCTAGAAGTTGAACAACTTGATGTGAAAATTGCATTACTTCATGGTGATTTGGAGGAAGAGATCTATATGGAGCAACCAGAGGGTTTCGAAGTCAAAGATAAAGAGCAGTTTGTGTGTAAATTAAAGAAAAACTTGTATGGGCTTAAGCAAACACCTCGACAATGGTACAAGAAATTTGATTCTTTCATGGAGAAACATGGATACGGTAAAACTACTTATGATCATTGTGTGTTTGTCAAGAAATTCTCTGATAGTGATTATATTATTCTCTTGTTATATGTGGATGACATGTTGATTGTTGGTCATGACACTAAGAAGATTCAATATTTAAAGAAAGATTTGAACAAGTCTTTTGCAACGAAATACTTGGGTCCTGTAAAGCAAATTTTGGGCATGAGAATTACTCGTGACAGGAAAAATAATAAATTGTGGTTGTCTCAACACAATTACATTGAGAAAGTTTTAGAGAGATTCAACATAAGCAATTGCAAACCTGTTAGTACCTCCACTTGCTACTAATTTTAAATTGAATTCTGGTCAATGTCCTACAAGTGAGAAAGACAGATAAGAGATGAAGAAGGTTCCTTATGCATCTGCAGTTGGTAGTTTGATGTATGTTATGGTATACACAAGGTCAGATATTGTTCATGCAGTTGGAGTTGTTAGTCGGTTTCTCTCTAATCTTGATAAAGATCATTGGCAAGCAGTGAAATGGATTCTCAGATACCTCAGAGGCACTTCCAAAGTGTGTTTATGTTATGGAGGTGGTGAATTTGTGTTGGATGGCTACACAAATGCAAATATGACAGGTGATCTTGATTCTAGAAAATCTACTTATGATTATATGATGACTTTTGCAGGGGAGCTGTGTCTTGGCAATCAAGGTTACAAAAGTGTGTTGTTTTATCTGCTACTGAAGTTGAGTACATTGCAGCAACTAAAGCTTCCAAAGAACTCTTGTGGATGAAGAAATTCCTACATGAGTTAGGCCTCAAGCAAGACAAGTTTGTGTTATTCTATGACAGTCATAGTGCGATCCATCTCAGCAAGAATTCGACTTTTCATGCAAAGTTGAAGCATATTGAAGTGCGGTATCATTGGATACGAGATGCAATGGAAATGAAACCATTTTTAATTGAGAAGATTCATACTGATGAGAATGGTTCAGATATGATGACAAAGACCTTGTCTGTGTCGAAGATGATATAATGTAGAAAGAAGGCCGGCATGGTTGAGCAGTACCTTCCCACTTGAGTCGTAAGGGGGACATTTGTTGGGTGGACTCACTCACCAAGTGGAATCCACCAAATTTTATTAATATTATTATTATTAGTATTAATATTGTTAGTATTGAAAAAAAAATGATAAAAAAGGGTTTAATGGGCTTGGCCCATGAAGGAAATAAAAGGGATTTAAAAATAAGGGAGTTTGGTTCCGGTGATGGTAACAAGTGTGTAGCAAACTTGCTCCGTTTGATCTACATATTTAGTATGTTATTTCTACCACTGAGTTTATTATTTTAATATTATTTTAATATACAGTAGTTTTTAACTTCTTTAGAGTTACTTTGGGATACCCACTTTAGTGGAAGATTGTTATAAGGTTGTTATTGTTGATTATTGTTCCCTATTGTTATTAAAAAACTTTGGTGTACTCATTCATTAGTATAGTGGAAGTTTTTATTGGAGTAGGTCCCGTGGTTTTTATTCTCTCAAATTGAAGAAAGTTTTCCACGTTAAAAATTGTGTTTATCTCATATTTAATTTTCTGTCAATTATTATTGTTGCTGGAATTGTATTTATCTGCACATGTGAGGAAAAAATATTTCGCATTATTGAGATAGTTATCGCTAATTATCTCTGATTTTTTTCAACAAAATATCTCACTAATTAGTTTATGAAGGCTAGTAACTTAATAAGCTCTATATACCTTATATACTTAGTTTATGAAGGCTAGTAACTTAATAAGCTCTATATACCTTATATACGATGAACACAGTCAGAGAAAAAGGAAACACCTGATTACGGCCCTTCTTTGCAGCAATATGCAATGCTGTATTTCCTTTATTATCCTCTAGATTTAAAACTGCTGGGTCAGGTTTCACCAATTCCAGCAAAATTTCTTCATTTTGCCCTTTCACAGCCATGTGTAGTGCAGTTTGACCTTTCTTATCAGTCCTAAATCCAGTACTTGGATCCTTGTTTAGTAAGGCTTTCACAACTTCCAAATGCCCCATTCTAGCCGCAGAGTGAAGGACGGTCTTACCGTTGTTCCTGGCAATTTTTGCAAGGTTTGAATCTGATTCCAAAAGGAGATTCACCACATCAATATGACCTTGGGTTGCAGCTGTGTGTAAAGCAGTTGAATTGGACAAATCAGTTGTCATGGCCAAGTTGGGAAAAGAGTGCAGCAGTTCTCTCAGCACCTCTGCAAAATTCTTTTTTTCTCAGTCAAGTTATAGTGAGACATGGAATAACAGACATGAAACATTTGTAAAAAACAATCTTGGGTACTCCTTGTCTAAGCTATAGTAATACATTTGAAACATAAAAGAACACACGATCTGAAAGACAAAGCAGCAAAAAATTGGACCCAAATATACAATTGTAAAATAATATAACTACAATGTTGATATTAGATCTATACGTCAGTTTACTTCTAGCCACAATAATGCAACTATATTCTGTCTTCTCTAATTTCATTTTTCCTTCATTTTCTATATGCACAGAGAGAGAGTTTTCCTTCATTTTCCTTATGCACACACACACAGAAACTGCAAAGTCTCGAGGGAAGAAGAATAGAATAATTTTTAGACGGTGTTTCTTTAACTAGGAAACACTAATGTCCAACAACATTCTTTTTTTACTTTGACTGAATACCCAACAACATTCTTAAACAAATAAAATTTGACAAATACAAATTGTTGCTTACTCAAACAAAATTGTGGAAAACAACTGAAAGGACATTACGAATTTTGGTTTACATCTTAAATTAGTTGGTAAGAAGTATATAAGATAGACCCACACACAATCTTTTAAAGGTAGTAAATTCCATTCATTGACCTAGTATAACTGTTTATAAAGACAAAATAAACAGAAGAAAAAAAATATGAAGAAAATTATAGGGACCCTTAGGCCCAAACATTATCCTATGTTGTTTCTTACCAAGATGACCTTGCTTTGCAGCAACATGGAATGGGTCGTAGCCATTTCTGGCCACAATAGAAGCAGTTTGCAAGTCCAAGTATTTCAGTATCTCGCTGACAACCAAATCATGCCCATTCTCTGAAGCCACGTAAAGAGGGGTCTCCCCTTCGAGATTTTGCTTTGCCAACAAATCTTTTGTCTCATTATTAGAGCAGTTTTGAATTATCTCTTTAACTCTACTCAAGTTACCTGCCCGAGCTGCTAAATGAATTGGTAAGTCACCACGTTTCCCAGGTGATTCCTTGCTCTTCTTCCTCTCACTTCCCATGAAGCTGAGCTGCTTCTCCATCACAACTCGAAAACTTTTCTGTTTTTCCATAAATCCCCGAAAACTCTTCTGTTTTTCCATAGTAGATACCCGAAAACTTCTCTGTTTCTCCAGAATCACTCTGAAAAATGGCACCAACGAACTTTTCACTCTCTCTCTATGCAAAAGTCACAAACAGAGAACATAACAAGACCATCAATTTTTATCGGCAAATCAAAGTTTATACATATAATATGGTTTGTACATATCTAAACCTACTCAATTAATGAAGTCGTCAAGAGTTCAAAGATACCAAGAAGTGAACAAAAACGCAAAAACAACTTAATCTAATAATATTCTCCATAGAATACTTGGTAATCAGGCACACCCCAAAGCATAGAAAGGTAGACTAACAAAATATAATAACATCGATTTTAAGAAATTGATTTATAGTAATAAATAATAATGGTGATACCTTGATGCTGAGTTCAATTAATGGAGTTCGTAGGTAGACAGATCGAAAACCCAATTAGAAATAGATGAAATTATGGGATTCAAATCACACCTAATAATTATGCTTATGCTTTCGGCTGCCTTAACTTAAGTGTGTTTGGACTCGAGAGACTGTTTTTTTTTTTCTTTCTTTCGATGGCCTTACTTTCTATTTAATATATTACCAGTTGAATTAATTTAAAAATAACAAATATGTTTTTAACTATAAATAAATTATAAATTTAAAATTAAAATTTCTTTTTTAATTAATATAAAAAACTTTAGTTTAATATTTTTTTTTATTTAACTAACTTATTTTTTAAAATTATAATAAAAAAAATTACTTTAAATTATTTATTTTTAAACATATTTATAAACTATAAATTTATAAATGAATTTTCTTGTCAAATAGACCATTATTGTATGTATTTATTAAAGATTATTTATCGAATTCAAGACTAAATTAAACTTTTTTAAAAATAGATAAAGTTTAAGTCTTTTTAAAAAACTTATTTAAATAAAAAAAAAGTTTAGGTAGTCACCAAATAAATGTGGAGGGTTTCATGGATTTGATAATTCTATAGCTTACTTAGAAGTAGGGATGGAAATAGGTCATGTTAGTCTTTGAAAGACCTAAGTTAGCATACGATTAATTTTAAGCATACGACTTATCATATGTTTTATATTTTGTCTGACATGACCTTTTTAAACGTCTAGTATGGCCTGAAAGCCTATTTAGGCATGACCTTTTTAAAAGTCTTATTTATATTTAAACATTTAAATGTTATATTTTTTTATTTTTTTTAAATAGGCTAAACTAAGTCTTTATATACAAAGAAAACTAATAAAATTATAATCAAATATATAAAAATAATAACTAACGAGTCTACAATGTAACACCTTTCTAAGAAAATAAGAAAAACAAAATGAATCTATAATTAGTCCATATACACATATTAAGTTATCGCACGCTCTACCATACACATAATGATCTCCATATACCAATACCAATGTATGTATGTATATCTATATTAAATAAAAATAATTTTTCTAACAAAATAATTTTTAAAAAATATGAAACAAAAACTCTTTAAACCTTAACAAATGATTTTTGGTTTAAAAGAAATAGATTTTTTTTTTTCAAACAAGCACACTCATATTATCTCTCAAATAAAATCATCTCAAATAAACTTGAACATATTCAAAAATTATATAATTAATATTATTATCAACTTTGAAACACTTCTAAAGAGAATGCACATATTTTATGCATTTTTTTTATACTATTTTTTACAAAACCTAAAATTAGAACAACTTCAATAGAGTTTCTAGAAGATTTTTAAGAGATTTTTACAAATGCTAACTTTACTAAAGAATACACATATAAAAGAAAAAATAAATAAGATTTTGAAGTAGTAAATATTGAAATCTACGGAAAAAAATATGGATCGGTTACTGAATATGAAACGACTATTGAGTGATAACCTAATTGATAAACTTTAAAATAGAAAATAATATTATTAATAGATAATAATATTAATAAATAATAAAGATATATATAGGTTGGCCTAGGCTTTTTTATAAGCTTAAATTTGATATATTTAAATAAATAGACTTTAAAAATAACATGAGTCTAGCCTTTATATTAAATAGGTCAAGTTAGGCCATAGAGCACTGACAAAGAGGATGGTGAAAATAGATAAGTATTGATAAGTAGAGGAATTTAAAGAGGATGGTGATAATTTTTAAATTTAAAGAAGATGAAAGTAATTTGGTTGATGGAGTTGTATTTCATATAATGTTTTTTTTAACAAAGAGGACGGTGAAGATGTTCATGTTTTTCTAGTTTTATGTATTTTAATAAAAAAATAATATTTTAAAAATAAAAACTATTAAGAATAATTATGTGTAGTTTGTCATTCTCAACTTAAAAAAAATATAACTTATATTATGTTTTAAAAGACAATTGATTTTTTAAAAAAAAAAGTATAAAAAAAGATAGTATGTTAAGACTATAATAAATAAAGAACTTCGTGTGTAATTTTGTTTAGGTTAAGATTTTTATGTAGTTTTTTAAGAAAAATAGATCTTAATAATATAAAATTTGATTGATATATAAGTAAAGTTGTCAATAATTATTTTCAACTCAAGTTATTTTGAATTATTTATTTTTAGATAAATTTTATTAGCACTTAAACTCAAACACTTAATTTCTATTTAAGAAAATATAAATAATATTTTTTATTAATATTATATTAAATTTTGTGAATTGATGTTAAATTATAAATATACTAATATTTTGATAATTATCTCCATCAATTTTTATATATTTGAATGTATTAGCACAATTACGCCTTTGCTGCATAGCATCTACCGCAAAATTAGACTCAAGGTTTCAGTGAGAATAGAATCAGACCTATTCCATACATTTCGTTCTATCATCCACACTTCGACCATTGTGGGTTGGTTTTTGCCACTTCAATTATTAACAATCACTTTGTAATGGATTTGTTTATGTTCATAATCATTGTTTAGTTGTTTGTAAAGCTCTTTATGAGCTAAACAGCTTTGATTATGGCACAACGAAGTTATAACTGTTCTTTAGTATATTTATGTTACAAAGTGTCATGAGTTTTTAAATGTAAGTTGTTTTAAAGTTATCTTTTGAATCCAACTTGATCACCTAAGTTCTTTCGCTAGCTTGGTAATATTGGAAAAGTTGTATATACATCAATTTAATAAATTCACTAATTATTAGCTTCAGTCTATATATTGATGAATACAAAAATATTTATAATTAAAAAAATCCATTAAAAAAACTCTTAAAGTCAGAAAGGCCATTAAGTGGGATTTATAAGTCTATTTTTTTAAAATTTATCTTTTAATTTTTTAAAAATTCATTAAAAAAAATTCAAAAATTTTATTTTTTTAAATATTTCGAGAAAATTAATTTAAAATTTTTTTGTATTTCTTTTCTAAAAAATTTCAAGGAAAATAAATTTCAAAAAAAATTTAAGAAAAAAAAGTTCAATTGACAAAACATTAGGTTCATAAATTCCTTCATTTAAATTCACAAAAAAATAATGAAATAATAAATTAAAATTTTAAAAAATTATCTCAATAAAAGACATAATATTAAAGAATTTTAATAAAAAATTTAGAGTTTGATTGATGACTCTACTTATATATAGATAATTCATTGATTGAAAAATTAATTAATGTTATTAAGAATAATCATTTAAGTTGAATTGCAGTAAAGAAACAAGATTGTAACTAATATGAAACTAGGAATATGGCTAGTTTATTGAAAACCTTATGATGGTGTTGAAAAACACAATAGATTATTTTGACTCAAAATGTTGTAGCACTGTAGCGCCGTACCATATTTAAAAAACTCAAATAATTAGTTATTAGGAGATGTCTCCCTAACTATTTTTTTTAACACCGGAAATTATTTCAGATCCCACTTATTCATTATTGTCTTTATTAAATTGTTATCAACATGAGTTGGGTACTAATTTTTTTCTCTTTTTATCCTCAACATCAAATTATTTAAATAGAATTTATTGAATCTTAAGCATACTCATTATTTTTTAGAACAGCCTTTTCATATCACCTTATTGTTGAGTGATTCCGTTACTTTGCATACCTTTTTTGCACAACAGTGAGTTATGCCATTATGTTTTGTTGATGTATGGCTAACAACTATCAACGAAATTCAGTTTTCTACGTTTTGGTATCAATGTTTTTTTTTGTTATGTAAGGTTCTATTGTATCAATTCTTCCTTTGGTATCAATTTTGTTTCCTTCCTTTGATATCAATATGGTTATCCATAGTTTTTTTATGACAATTATTTATTTGATATTTTTTTCATTTGGTAAAATTTGCTCATGGCAAATTGAGTTAACAAAAAACAGTTTATTTGTTGTAAAATTGTCAATTTCATCCAAACTTAAATACTTTAGGAATATAATACATAACTTATCAACATCATCTACATTGTTTCCCTCTCTCTCCGTATTCTAACATTCTCTAACTCATCTTAACACCATTATCAGCATCTCTATATCATAAGTCATTTAACTTTATTCTTCTTATCCTCCCATTGATCATCATTTCTCAATCTTCTTTAAATCTAAATCCCTTCACAATGGTCAAACAATTGCAATCCATAGTTTAGTACAATATTATTTGCAGTTCCTTCTTGTTCTACTTTTGACCGCTCCAGTGTGTGCAAAATATCCAATTATAGGTCTTCTTTCTGCATTAATTCAGCGTCTCATTTAAACAACTTACATGTAAATTACTTCTACAAAAAAAAAAAAACCATAAATTAACATAATGAAAATAGCCAAAACAAAAATAACATGGAAGGGGGCAAACGTGATACTTACACGCCATTGGAATGTCATACCTAGATGTCCCAATCGAGGATCTTGTTCTATTGTTGACATTTTAGAAGATGAAATAAGAGAAGATGCAAGGACTAGGAGATAGATCACAATGTCAAGTGGAGAAGATTTTTACAGTCCCAAAACAGCACATGAAATACCACATCAACATAATTAATCCATGTTACGCATTGCATCGCATTAAATTTTGCCACATCAGTTTTTTTTCCAAAAAAACTCATCAGAGGCCATAATTGATGATATGTAAGAAATTGCAGGAAAAAAAATATCAAACACTAGGGTAATTAAAATTAAAGTTCGATAAATGCCCCATATTTTAAGAAAATAAAGGTTTGAGAATTGCCACAGCCAGACACCATTCCACAATAACTTGTTTATGCATTTGATTAAACAAAATTATGCTATATATTAACGGTGTGTCAACTATGGTGACAGCTACAGTTCCACCGACCCATTGAAAATCTCTCTGTACTACCATCTGGCATGCGGGGCCCTGGAGGATGTTGGCAACCACATTGATCTAAAATATGATTATTTGAAGGGGGGGTTCCAAGTGATGATTTACACGATTATTTTGATGACAATGAAACTCGGCCACGTCCCTTAGCTCGCCTCCGCCCCTTCCTATGTCGCCACTCTCTTTGTCATAACCATGCTCTTCTCCCTGCTAAGTTAAAGGAATGATGGTCAAAATAAAAAGGATAACATAGAACTGCCAGCACATAACTGTGCTACTGGAAATATTACATGACAACTAAAGAGGACATCGACATTATGCTCGTGATTGATGCGACAAAACATTTCAACATAATATCTTGTATTTCAACAAAAAATAAAAAGCTAATTGTGAAAATAACGCGCCATTTTATTTCTTTAAAGAGCTCAAACATGTTGGAAATTAGAAGGATTTTTAAACATATTGGGAATGATTCCCAATCACATTAACATAAATGTAGTAATGTACAACAACCTGTATTGATTTTTCTCATGGAGTTAACAAGGGATAACAGATAGCACAGAGTGCTAAATCTTGCATACTCTTTTTACTTAAAACTAATGTTCGCATGCAAAATAAAACTTATTTGAGGTGGATAAATGATTAGTGTAATTATTTTGCTTTTGCAAAACAAAAATCATATATCATAAAATAATCAACTAAAATAAGCAATCACTCACCACATAATCATGCAGCTGAGTATGCTGGAAAGGAAGCATCCTCTAATTGTTTCTCATTTGTCTGTGCTCACGCGCAGAAAGTATAATCCTCTTACAGCTAACTTCAACATCAAGTCCCTTCCTTCCCCGTCCCTGAGTAGGTTTGGCTGAAATAAAATATTAACAGAATACATCTAAACCGTGTAAAAATAATATATCTACAATTTTTCCGTTTTTCAAGTAACTCCTTTATGACATATGAAACCATTGTGCCAGACTAGATGATGGTGTTTTCCTTTTTTATTCAGATTAGTATTATATAAGTAACCAGAAATAGATGTTTGTTTTTTAACTGGCAGAATATGTATTTTGTTGACAGGGCCTTGAAGAGCTATGATTCTTAATGACAAAAAACTCCAAATCAGCATACGGGTTTTATAAACTGAGGATCATTGGGGAAAACACGAAAATACTTGGATAAATAAATTTCTTGAGATATGACCGTATGTTATTAAGCATTAGACGAACACGGAGGCCGCTCCGCCAGTTTCCCTCATCATTAGCTCAGCGACCTGCCATTCGTTCACAATCTATCACAAAATGGCCTAAAATGTCAACTAAGATGGAAAGTAACCTGAAATTGATTCACTGCTAAACTAAGCAAAGGCGCCTGCTACTCACGCGCATTCTCAGCCAGCTCAACAGATTCATATTCAACAAATGCCATGCTAACTGGAACAAAAAGTTATATTAAAGAATATTAGATCAACCATATTACCTTGTCTTTATTGATACTCTAAAAGAAAAGAGAAACTTGCATGTTTAATCAGCATAAATTCATGCCAACCATTAAATTACCAACAACAACTCAACAAAATGTAGCATGCAAGTTGCAACATAGGTGGGCATGTCTATCATGCATGTTATAAGACTATGAATAACAAAGTAGTAGTTGTCAATTGCGAATCGTGAAAAATATCGTTGTTCAAAATTCCGCTATCCACAGTGCTATGGCGCCTACTAATAGCAAATCATTTGACAACACGGTAAACAATATACACTCATACAATTTGATGAAGGTCAAAGCCAGAAAATCAAGCCTGAAACTAATATTATTTCAGGCAAAGCTCTTCGGACGCATAATTTGAAAAACCATACTATTTAAACATCCCCAAGGCACCCCTATAATTTTACGAGATGACACTTATCTGTACTGTTATTTGGTATGAAGGGGGAGTAGAATTCATTGACCTCCTTATCACTCCAAACCCCATGTTCCTAACCCCATAAACCCCATAGCCACATATTTATATGGACAGTTTTAGAAAAGATATTTGATAATATCTTGATATTATGCTATAATATCTTAGTTTTTCACATAGGGTTAGTTTCCATAAATGACTTGTTTCCTAATTTCTTTATTAATTTAGGATTATGAA
>PGTU02013910.1:0-10177 GCA_002896215.2 Cicer echinospermum
TTTAATTTCTTTTAAAAAAAAAAAAAATACACCCTCGCTTTGAAAAACGGGGTGTTACATTGTGGTATCAGAGCATTGGTTTGGTTTTCTTTGGGGGCTGTGAACTTTGGTTTATAGATTGTAGTCAACCTATAGGTTGAGAGTTGTTATTTGATCATGCGTCGGTTTAGGTGGCTTGAGTTGTCAAGTCCAATATAATTATTATGTGTTGTTGTGGTCGGAAGTTAGTTTGGAATTATTTGAAGTAGTGTTAAGACTCTACTTGATAATGGTTTTATAGGAAAACCATGCCGCCAAGAAGGAATGACGCTCCGAGAGCCAACGCTAATAAGAATGATCAAATGGCGGAAGCTATGAATAACATGGCTGCTTCTGTTGCTACACAGACTGCTGCCAAGACTCAACGTGATCTTGAAAAGAGGGGAAGAGAGATCCGTGTTGCAGAGTCAATAGGGTTAGAAGACTTCCGTCGTTACAATCCTCCTAAGTTTAAGGGAGATGAGGATTCAGAGAAGGCGGATCAATGGATCCAAGAAGTGGAGAAAATCTTTGAAATGATTAATTGTCAGGCGAGTGTGAAGGTCAGCTATGCCACTTATATGCTTTTGGGGGATGCTGAGTACTGGTGGAGGAGTGCAAGGTTATTAATGGTATCAGCTCACGAGGAGGTGAACTGGGAATCATTCAAAAGGAAGTTTTTAGACAAATACTTCCCGATGAGTACCAGGACTAAACTGGGCTATGATTTTCTAAAACTTCATCAGGGGAACATGACCGTGGGCGAATATGCGGCTAAGTTTGAATCGCTATCGAGGCATTTCAGGTTTTTCCGTGAAGAGATTGATGAACCATTCATGTGTCATCGTTTCCAAGACGGGCTAAAGTATGAGATTCAAGACTCCGTCTTGCCCTTGGGAATTCAGCGTTTCCAAGCGCTTGTAGAGAAATGTAGAGAAGTGGAGGATATGAAAAATAAGAGGGCTAGCCGAGGAGGGAATTTTAATTCGGGAGGCCCTAGTCGGGTGAATTATCAGAACAAGGGGAGACAAGTTGCAAAACCCTATAATCGACCACAAAGTAACAACGGTGGGCAGAATTTCGGAAGACAATTGGGACAAGTGCTTCGATGTTTCCGATGTGGGGAAGAGGGACATTATGCTAGTACTTGTACCTCTAATGTCCCCACCTGTCACAATTGTCGGAAGCCAGGGCACATAGCAAGGGATTGCACGGCTCCAAAGGTGGAACCAGTTGTGAATGTAGCTAGGGCTACTCGTCCTACGCTAGAGGGACGCGTTTATTGCGTGAGTGCTGAAGATGGAAACCCATCTGGCAATCTGATTCAACGTGATTGTGAGATTGCAGGTAACACTCTAACTGCACTCTTTGATTCGGGGGCAACCCATTCCTTCATTGCTATGGATTGTGTGAATCGCTTGAAGTTATCTGTGTCTGCTTTACCTTTTTGATTTGGTTGTTTCCACTCCTGCTAAGACTTTAACAGTAATTCTGCATGTTTACATTGTCAAATGACTATTCAGAATAGGGAATTTCTTGGTTAATTTAATTTGTTTACCGCTACAATCCACTCGAGGTCATCCTCGGTATGGATTGGATGTCTTACCATTTTGTGATCTTGGATTGTGCTCGTAAATTGGTTCTTTTCCCGAACCAGGAGTTGTTAAGTATTAGCTGCTAACAAACTCCGAGTGTCGCTAAGTGAAGGGACTCATGAGTTTTGTCTCTGGCTAATGTGGAGGCAAAGATAAATGTGAACATAGAAGATGTGATGCTTGTCAAATGAGTACCCGGACGTATTTCCAACGGAAATTCCAGGATTGCCACCGGTAAGAGAAGTGGAATTTTTCATTGATTTGCACCCAGGGACGGGACCAATTTCAATGGCACCGTATCGAATGTCGCCATTGGAACTAAATGAGCTCAAAAGTCAAATTGAAGACTTGTTGGAGAGGAAATTTATAAGACCAAAGTGTATCACCGTGGGGAAGCTCCAGTTTTGCTAGTTAAGAAGAAGGACGGAAGCTCGCGCTTATGTGTGGATTATAGACAACTTAACAAGGCAACTATTAAGAATCGTTATCCTTTGCCACGCATCGATGATTTAATGGATCAATTGAGAGGGGTCGCGATATTTTCGAAGATTGACTTGAAGTCGGGTTACCATCAGATTCGAGTAAGGGAAGGAGATATTCAGAAATCTGCTTTCAGAACCGTTATGGACATTATGAATATCTGGTTATGCCGTTTGGAGTTACCAATGCACCAGCAATTTTCATGGACTACATGAACAGAATCTTTAGTCCATTCCTTGATAAATTTGTTGTGGTGTTCATTGATGATATATTGATTTATCAAGGACTGAAGAAGAGCATGGAGAACATTTACGCCAAGTTCTTGAGATTTTACGCAAGAAGCAATTGTATGCCAATTTGTCGAAGTGTGAGTTTTTGGCTAGAAAAAGTGAATTTCTTAGGACATGTGATAACCAAGGAAGGAATCACTGTAGATCCGGCTAAGATTGAGGCGGTTCTTGCTTGGAAACAACCTCAGATTGTCACTGGCATACGAAGCTTCGTGGGATTGGCAGGATACTACAGGAGGTTTATCGAAGGTTTTGCAAAGATTGTGACTCCATTGACACAACTTACCAGAAAAGATCAACCGTTCGCATGGACGGAGAAGTGTGAGGAAAATTTTCAGTTACTAAAGAGAAAATTGACGACCTCACCAGTGTTGGTATTACCGCAATCAGAAGAACCCTATGAAGTTTATTGTGATGCATCTCACCAAGGTTTGGGATGTGTTCTGATGCAACACAAGAAAGTTGTGGCTTATGCCTCAAGACAACTGAAGATTCATGAGAGAAACTATCCTACCCATGATTTGGAGCTTGCCGCAGTTGTTTTTGCATTGAAGATCTGGAGGCACTATTTATATGGGTGCACGTTCACCGTGTTCAGTGACCATAAAAGTTTGAAATATTTGTTTGATCAGAAGGAGTTAAACATGCGCCAGAGACGATGGATGGAGACTCTCAAGGATTTTGATTTCACACTGCAGTACCACCCTGGGAAGGCCAATGTAGTGGCTGATGCGTTGAGCAGAAGAAGTGTATCGGTGTCTTCAACAATTATGGCTAGACAACAAGAGTTGTGGGAAGCTTTTAGAGACCTACACTTGAACGTAGAGTTTGCACCGGGAATTTTGAAATTCGGAATGATTAAAATTTCGAGTGGACTACTTGAAGACATTGCAAATTCTCAGATAAACGTCTTTAATACAAGAGAAGAGGAACCTAATAGTGCAAGGGAAGACGACTGAGTTCAAGATTGGATCAGATAATATTTTGCGATGTAATGGTAGGATTTGTGTACCATAAATTACAGATATGCGGAAAACGATTTTAGAAGAGGCTCATAAGAGTAAGCTGAGTATTCATCCTGGAGCAACAAAGATGTATCAGGATTTGAGGCAGAATTATTGGTGGCCAGGAATGAAGAAACATGTAGCGGAATATGTATCCACTTGCCTAACTTGTCAGAAAGCGAAGGTGGAACATTAGCGACCTGCTGGGATGTTGCAACCTTTAGATATACCTGAATGGAAGTGGGACAACATTTCCATGGATTTTTATAACCGGATTACCAAAAACAAGGAGAAAGAATGATTCTATATGGGTAATAGTGGATCGACTAACTAAATCTGTTCACTTTTTGCCGGTAAGGACCACCTATAAGGTAGATCAGCTAACAAGAGATCTACATTGCTGAAATTGTGAGGTTACACGGGGTACCATCGAGTATTGTACCAGACCGTGATCCGAAGTTCACATCACATTTTTGGGAGCATTGCACGAAGCATTGGGAACGAAGCTACGATTGAGTTCAGCTTACCATCCACAAACAGACGGACAGACTGAAAGGACGAATCAGTCCCTGGAAGATCTGTTGAGGGCATGTGTATTAGATGATAGAGGAAGTTGGGATGATGTGCTTCCGTTGATTGAGTTCACTTACAACAATAGTTTCCACGCAAGTATTGGAATGGCACCATATGAGGCTTTATATGGGCGCAAGTGTCAAACGCCCTTGTGTTGGTATAAGGACGATGAAAGTATGATTGTCGGACCGAAGATGGTGCAACAGACTACAGCTAAGGTAAAGAAGATCAAGGAGAAAATGAAGACTTCACAGGATCGTCAGAAGAGTTACGCGGACAAGCGTCGTAGACTTTTAGAATTTGAACAGGGTGACCATGTATTTCTGAGAGTCACACCTACTACTGGAGTAGGTAGAGCCTTGAAATCGAATAAGTTGACTCCGAAATTCATTGGACCATATCAGGTTTCTGCACGAATTGGGCCTGTTGCTTATCGGATTGCATTGCCTCCGATACTGTCCAATATTCATGACGTGTTTCATGTGTCACAGTTGAGGAAATATCTTGCAGATCCATCTCATGTGATCGAACCAGACACAATCCAACTGAAGGATAACTTGCCATTCGAAGTACCACCTGTGAGAATTGATGACTGGAAGATTAAGCGACTGAGGACCAAGGATGTTTCATTGGTCAAGGTAATTTGGAACCCAATTACTGGATATGCGACTTGGGAACTGGAGAGCAAGATGAGAGAACAACACCCAGAGTTATTTATCGACGCATAGTTTCGAGGACGAAACTAATTTTAGGGGGGTAGTAATGTAAGACCCATAATTTTAAAGTGTATTTTATGTATTTTTGTGTATTTTGGATTTTGGCTCGGAGGCTTTTTATCCAAAGATAATAATATGTTGGAGTTTATATGATCAAAATGTTATTTTGAGGCCGATTAAAATTACTCGTTGATAAATAAATTAAATTAAGTGCGGTGAATCCTTTACGGAGAATTTAAGGCCTTATGGGTGAAATGGTAATTTTAATAAATATCTAGATATTTTGAGATATTTGTTAATTTTAATTAATATATATAAGGTATATATGTTTGGAGGGAAAGGAAAAAGGAAGGAAAAGAAGAAAGGAAAGAAATAAGTAAGAAAAGAAAATAGAAGGAAGGAAAAGGAAAGGAAAAAACATTCCATCTTCTTCCTCCCCGCGGCTAACCATTTTCCCCTTCTTGGTTTTGCTTTCTTTTTCGTTTCTTTTCTTCAAGATTTGAAACCCAAAGCTTGGTGAGTGATAGGATAAGGATTTCTTAACTTCACTCTCCCTCGTTGATTCGAAAACGAAGAAAAACAGTGTTAGGGATTTCAAAACCGCCAAACACAAACCTCTCCGTTTCATCTAGATCTAAGCTTCATTTCTCGAAGAGATAGAAGGGAAAGTTGCTCACCACCATACTACGGTGCTAGTGAACTAATTTGGAAGCGGCGTTGCGAGCGGAGATTTTACCGGAATTACTCGCGGTACCGGAAACGCACGTTAAAGCTAACGTTGAGGTAAGGGCTCCTTCCAAACTTTTAGTTTGCATTTAGGGACTTGTATGTAGTTGTGTGGAAAGGAATCTGTTAGGGTTGAATGTATTGATTTAGGGAAAATGAATCTAAGGTTCTGTGGGTAAAGTCTTAGAGTTAGGTCTTGACGATATTGATGGGTGTTTCGTAGAAAATGAACTTAACTCATTTGTGTATGATTATGGGTAAATGAAATTGATGTGTTTGAGTGTTATGTTGTGTTGATTTGTGTTCGTCGTATTTGACGTGTTCTAAGTTAATACCGATGAAATTTTGATGTTTTTTGGTGTGGATTGTGAATTGAATTTGATAATATGTTTTGAGTTGGTTTTGTTGTGAAATTTGAAAACCATTAGAGTTAAACGAGTATTAAAAATGGGGAATCTTTTATATCTCGATTTACTTAATGTGTGTTTGTGAAAATCGTTTAAAGTTAACTGGATATTAAGAATGGGGAATCTCTTAATGTCTGGGTTACTCATGTCGTTTTGGAAAATCGTTTAAGTTAACTGGATATTAAGAATGGGGAATCTCTTAATGTCTGGGTTACTTAATGTCGTTTTGGAAAATCGTTTAAGTTAATTGGGCGTTAAGAATGGGGAATCTCTTAATGTCTCGGTTACTTAATGTTTTGTTTTGAAAATCATTAAGTTAAATGAGTATTAAGAATGGGGAATCTCTTAATGTCTACGTTTACTTAATGTTGGCGTGAAAACCATTAGAGTTAAACGAGTATTAAAAATGGGGAATCTTTTAATAACTCGGTTTACTTAATGTTGTTTTGGAAAGTCGTTTAAGTTAAAAGAGTATTAAGAATGGGGAATCTCTTAATATTTCTGTTTGCTTAATATTTGTTGTGAAAATCGTTTGAGTTAAATGGGTATTAAAAATGGGGAATCTTTTAATATCTGTATTTGCTTAACGATTGTCGTGGATGAAGTCTGTGTATGCTCATGCATTTCATTTTGGTAAATTGTGCTGAACCCGTGATAGGTGGCACCTCGGTAAACTGTACTGACCCGTGATAGGTGGTACGTTTACGGTTTACGTTTAGTAAGTGTGCTGACCCGTGATAGGTGGTACCCTCGGTAAACTATATTTGGCCTGTGATAGGCGGTACGTTTACGACTTACGCTTTTTCTTTTAGTAAATCGAGCTGACCCGTGATAGGTGGCACCTCGGTAAACTGTACTGACCCGTGATAGGTGTACGTTTATGATTTACGCTTTTTAGTAAATTGTGCTGAACCCGTGATAGGTGGCACCTCGGTAATTGGTACTTTGGCCTGCGATAGCGGTACAATTATGATTTACGGCCCTTCGAGGAGGGTTTTGGTTTGGAATTCCGAGTCCATGCATTTTGGCATATACGCATTGCATTAGGGTGCTTGGCACGCGAGTCGTGTTTGATTCGAGTTATGATTGAGTGTTTTGACTTTGAGTCGTCGTGGTAATTGTGTTGAAAATGCTAAGTGTTATGTATTGATTTTGTGTGTAAGTGTGATGGATTGTAAAACTGTTTCGAAAACCAATTCGTCGTGGTGATTGTGTGTGGTTTTGCTAAGTGTTAAGTTTGGATTATGTGTGAGTGTGATTGAATTAGTTTTAAGTATTTTTGGAAGAATAAGCAGGGAAATCATTTCCCAATCGATTGATGAGTTGCGGAAGTCCACTATTTTAAACCTAATCGATTTGCCAATCGATTGTATAAATATATCTTTCAAAATCTTTTAAGAAATCGATTTGGAAATCGATGGCAGAGAGGCAGAACTCAGCAAAACTGCCAAAATCGATTTGGCATTTGGCAACACAGGGACTCATCAATAACTGACAAAATCGACTTAGAATATCGATTGGTCATGCAGAAACTCAGCAGAACTGACCAAACCGATTTGGCAATCGATTTGGCTCAGCAAAAGTCCTTATTATTGAGTTAGAATCGATTGGTCAATTGATTTATCAATGCTTTGGTCAGTTAATGTATTCTTGATGGTTTGAAACTTCATTTTGAGTTCATTTTTGTGCATATATCGAAACTATAATATGGAATCCTTTTAAGGTGACATGCTTATGAAAAGTTATCTGTGCATAATTCTGTTTATGTTGTCTGATAATTCGAGTGTGACCCTTTACGAGATATTGTGGTAAAATCTGCTGCTTTACGCCTCACCTGCAGATGAGAGTCAGACGATGGTCCTTACCGGTTTTAGTATCTAACCCTAACGTGGCATTGGTAAGTGGAGATGTGGGACACGCTTTCGCCTGCAGTTACAAGTTTAGAGGAGTATGCGGTCACGGGTGGCGCTCGTGTGGAGATTCACTCTAGGTGTGTGTATAGTTTTTGTGTTAAGTTTGTGAGGATGATCAGATTAGGTTGATGTATAGGAGACTAAGACTCCTACTTTTTGGGTCCTTGGAGTATTTTGATTTGAAAACTGTACTTATACATATTTTCAGTTTACATACTTATGTATGCAAATTATGGAGTCCCATGTACCATTTGTTGTTGTTGTTAAAAATTAGCTTTAGATTATACTCTGGTATTCAAACCTTTCCCTAGTCTTCTGCTACTTGTAAATTATATGCTCATATATTATTATCTTATGTGCCGCAAAAGGCATTTTTCTTGTGTATTTCTCTGTTTCAGTTAATGTCGTTTTTTTGGAAAAAATATATATAACACCACCCTCGCATTTTGAGAAACGGTGCGAGACCCCATACAATTTATAGAAGAGTTTTAAATCAAGATAAATAAAATAATATATGTTACAGTATATTGTTATGACTTGCTGCAAGTGTGACCACTTATATAGAACTAGAAACTCTTTAACAACATAATATCTCCGTGTATCTATAATAGAAGAAGAATATTTACTGTACCAAAGGAAAGGAAAGAAAGCGGTTACCGACTCGATAACCTAATTTTTAGGTGCCTCTACCATAATTTGGTTTTGCCTTATTATGTCGTGGTGGGAATAGGTCGTGACTCCACTACGGCTAGGCTCTTTGTTTATTCTTGAGATCCATGAGCTATTAGGTGGGTATGTTCTAAAATTCCAAGTGTAACATAAACAGCTAATGGTGCCTTGTTGTGCATGTCATAGTTACCTTTTTAGGCCCAAGTTTATCCTTGATAGAAACGTAGTATGTACCTATGATACGAAAGTCTGGTATGATTGAGTGTTAGCGTGAATTGCTACTTAAAAGCCTACATTTATTTTAACAATGTTTAGAATAAGTAAGTGCAATACATACATATTTCATTACAATAGAGTTAAAGAGGTTAGTATAGATAATGATAATGATATAATATTATGCTCTAGTCCAAACATGACATTGTTGAAGAAGAATGATATGATTCTGGTCCAATTATATTACATATTCTATTTGAATAGTATATATTAACCCATTATAATCATATTTTACATGAATTATTTTCAAAAATTAAAGAATATGTTAATATGGATGAATTTACCATTAATAATGCACTTTAATTTGTGAAAAACAAAGTAGTGTCCTCACAACTTCAATAAAATTATGTGGAGTTACTTGAAAGATTGAGAACATAGGGAACAAATTACATGATCAGTGATTTGGATTCATTTTCCCAACGTAGATGCAATTTAGATGTTCTATGATTTTAGTTATTGGGAACATTTGATGTAAACTCAATTTCTAATAAGCTTTGAATGTTTGAAGCTTTGTGGAGCTCTTTGGATTACAACGAAGAGAGTCTGATAGATAGACGGCTAAGAGAATGAGATTTCACTTGACATGTACAGAACTACATCATGCGAATAGATTATTCAACTCTTGGGAAATGATAGAAAAATTGTTAAAACTATCTAGCTAAGAGAGAAGAGAATGCTCTCGTAATGCAAAATAGATAATTCGTATAGAGAGAATAATTTGAAGGTACGAAATGCCTAGTTCATAAATTGTTAACCAATATTTCTCTTGTTTTACCAAAGCTTGCGAAGTAAGAGGAGTAGTGTATGGAGGAGGATATATTCAGATAGCAAGGTGGTTGAGAGATTCTATTTACATGTCATATTAAATTTTATCAGCTGGTGACTACGGTAATTGAGTCTACACTGATACGAATCACGTTTGTTAGTAGAAGAGCTGCAGAGAAGTATTTTGAAAGTCCATGTGAACATAATATTAAGAGAAATCAGAAAAAAGTACAAGAGAAGAAAAGAAGTTTGAAAAGTCAAGTGAATCTCAATAATGTTATTGAATCAAGTCAAATGAGATAAAGCGGAAGTGGTGACAATTTCAATAATAGTGGAAGAGGGAATTTTAGAGGTAGAGGTCGAGGAAATTTTACAGAAAGAGGGCGTGGCAATTCTAAACAATGGAGAGACAACAATTTTTATCCAACAAATAAAAGAAGAGGAGAAAATAATTTCAGCCATACCAAATGTGGCTGTTGTAAGACCCATAATTTTAAAGTATACTTTATGTATTTTAGTGTATTTTGGTATTGAACTCGGAGGCTTTTTAGCCGAAGTTATTAATATTTTGGAGTTTATATGACCAAAAAGATATTTGATGCCCGATTAAAATTACTCGTCGATAAATAAATTAAATTAAGTACGGTGAATCCTTTACGAAGAATTTAATGCCTTATGGGTGAAATGGTAATTTTAATAAATATCTAGATATTTTGAGATATTTGTTAAAAGTAATTAATATATATAA
>PGTU02013913.1:0-13166 GCA_002896215.2 Cicer echinospermum
CCCGTGATCAGCCTCCTGTGCTACCGGCCAGTTCTCTTTTGCCCTGATTCTACATCTCATCATCTGAAGATTCATCTTCTCGCTGATTGACTCTGTTTTACTTAGTTTATACTTTTTGATGTTGACTTAATTCAGGAGTCAGATTATGAATTATATTTTTGTCTTATGTTTAAACTCATATTATGTTTTGGCTGATGTTGTTATGGTTGTTTAAACTCAATATTATGTTTTGTTGGATGTTATGGCCTGAATTCATGAACCTATGGTATGTGTTTAAGTTGCTGGAATTTTTTTTTGGTGTTTATGATGATCTATTTACCTCAATATTTGCATAATTTCAAAAATTTGCTTTTACTGAATGTTAAAAGGGAAATTTTTCAAAATTATCACTGTATGATTGAGGGGAAGTTAAATTAATTCATTCTTACATAAAACAAAAATCATAATCTAAAGATTTTGTCATCATCAAAAAAGGGGAGATTGTTGAGACAAAATCTCTCTAAAATTGGTTTTAATGATAACAAAATTAATTAAAGATTATGATTATGCTTAATGACTAATCTGTGCTTTTGAGTGTTTTATATAAGTAAACAGGTTATCATTCATTAAGAAAAGAAGAAAAATTCTGAGTTAAATGCTAGTATATAAAGTGCCGAGGATGGCTCACGAGTTAAGAAACTGGCAGTTCAGCATCCTCACTGTTTTAAATTATTAAACAAAGGCATAAAAATATTAAGAATGAATTTATTTTGAATTCATTCAACAGGGCAGAATGGGTATTAAAAAGAATGAAGTGTTTGATTCATTCAATAAAGGCAAAATATTATTAAAAATTGTTTGAAGAAAGGCCTTTGAAGAAAAGTTGAAAGAAAAGGTACAAGAATGATGGTAGCATGTGTCCATAGTCAATATCTCGAATATAGCCTCCAAGACATCATGAAAGCAACTCATCATAATAGGCAAAAAGGCTATATGGTTCACTATGTGATTAATAAGATTATAAAAGTCAAATATCTCAAAAGGCAACAACAAACAAGCCTTATATATATTTGGTCACATGTCATAAAGCAAGGAAAGAAGAAAGAAGGCATCACGTGAAGCCTTCATGAAGCTTTAAAGAAAGAGAATAAAAAGGACAATCACATGTCTTGCCAGGAATTAAATGGAGGGAAAGAGAAAAAAGGCCACATGTGATCTTGGTAAAGCTTTATGAAGACATTAAGAAAGAGAATGAATAGGACTTCACATCATAGTCAAACATTAAAGAAAGGAAAAAGAAAAGGACAACACATGTCCCCAAGGTCCAAGAAAACAGTACCTCGTACTTGACAAGGAATGCAAAATTTCAAATGTGCTGAATGGCATTTTCGTAATTATGAAGAAAAGCCTTGGCATTTCACAAATGATTTTTTCCAACGGTCACAAAGGCTTGGCTTATGAATGAACATCTCAAGAACTCTATAAATGGCAGCAAGTTGATCTTCATCAACACACAACACATTGCATTAAAAAAGATCATTGATCTTAAAGCTTTCAAGAAGCAACTCATAATATCTTCATACTTTCTATCCTACATTAGATCTCTGTTTATCTTTTTGAGAAAGTATTTAGAATCAATCACTCTCTATCACACTGTAATTTCCAAGTGGGGTACACTGGAAATATTTGAAAATCTGATTGTAAGCTTGGTGAAGCTTGATAATACACAGTTTGTAATCATCCTCGGGTTGAGGATCGATCTGTTTGAACGTTAGTGAAATCTCACAAGGGTGTGAGGACTGGACGTAGCCATCTTTGGGTGAACCAGTATAAAAACAGTGTGTGTCAATCTTCTTTTGCTTCTTAACTCTTTAACTTGTTTCAAATTTGAAAGTTTTCAAAACCCATCCTCGGGCTTGCCATCCTCAGCAAGAGGATAGTTTTTTAAAACACTTGAAAACTATTTTTAAACAGCAAATCCCTATTCAACCCCCCTTCTAGTGATATTTAGCTACATCAGGTGCCACCTATCACGGGTCTGCACGTTTTCAAAAACGTAAATCATAAATGTACCGCCTATCACAGGCCAAAGTACTATTTATCAAGGTGCCACCTATCACGGTCTGCACGATTTACAAAAAGGATGAAAATGCATGAACATATACCGACTCCATTCACAACAGACGTTAAGCAAATGCAGATATTAAAAGATTCCCCATTTTTAATACCCATTTAACTTAAACGACTTTCACAACAAACATTAAGTAACCAAGACATTAAGAGATTCCCCATTCTTAACGCCCAGTTAACTTAAACGATTTTCAAAACAACATTAAATAAATAATTCATTAAGAGATTCCCCATTCTTAATACTGATTTATCTTAATGATTTTCAAAACAAAACGTTAAGCAAACAGACATATCAAGAGATTCCCCATTCTTAATATACTTTTGACTTAAACGATTTTCACACCAAATATTCAGTAAACAAGACATTAAGAGATTCCCCATTCTTAATACTCATTTGCTGAAACAATTTTCAAAAATAATAGTTAAGTAACCGAGACATTAAGAGATTCTCCATTCTCAACGCCCAGTTAACTTAAACATTTTCCTCAAACGCACATTAAGTAAACCGAGGTATTAAAAAGATTCCCCATTTCTAATACTCGTTTAACTCTAATGGTTTTTCAAATTCCACAGAAACAAACTCAAACATACGCTCACATTCAAACCATATTTCACAACAACACACCAATTAACAAACATCAAGTATGGACACACCAAATACAACGAACATAATTCAACACAACGTGGCACCCAAATACATCAAATTCCATTTACTCATAATCATACACAATGACTTCAAATTCATTTACCACGAACCATTCATCAACATAAACAAAACCTAACTCTAAGGTTTTACCCATAACGCATTAGTTTCGTTTTTCCCAAATCGATACATTAAACCCTAACAAAATTCTTCCCCCACAACTACAGATAAGTCCCTAATGCAAACTAGAAGTTTGGAAGGAGCCCTTACCTCAACGTTAGCTTTAACGTGCGTTTCCGGTACCGCGAGTAATTCCGGTAAAATCTCCGCTCGCAACGCGCTTCCAAATTAGTTCACTAGCACCGTAGCGTGGTGGTGAGCAACTTTCCCTTCTACCTCTTCGAGAAATGGAGCTTGGATCTAGAAGAAACGGAGGGTTTGTGTTTGGATCTCAAATACCGTTTTTTCTTCGTTTTCGAATCAAAGAGGAAGAGTGGAGTTGCGAAATCCTTGATCTAACTCTCCCCCAATCTTGGGTTACTAGTTTTGAAGAAAAGAAAGCGACGAAAATGAAAACGGAGGAGAAGGAAGAAATGGGTCACGACTCAGAGGAAGAAGATGGAAAGTTCAATTTTCCTTCCTTTCTTTTTCTTTCCTTTGTTTTTCCTTTCTTCCTTTTTCCTTCCTTCCTTTTATACTATTTTCTTTCCTTTTCCTTTCTTCTAGTTTTCCTTTCTTTTTCCCTCCAAACAAACATATACAAACATAAATATATACTTATATATATATATTACTACTTTTAACAAATATCTCCAAAATATTATTAACTTTGGCTAAAAAAAAACCTCCGAGCCAAAATCCAAAATACACAAAAACACATAAAGCACACTTTAAAATTAACGGTCTTACAAAACCTATATGTATTCCGATGGAATTAAGTTATGACCACTTCGTGTAATGATCATCATTAATTAACTTTTTCTTTTTTTTAAAAAATAAAGATGGTTTGACAATAAAATTTTATCTTTGGTCACTTACGTATTATAATAGAAAACTCAATTATGAAGGTGCATTTTGTTAAAAAATAAATAGTATATAAAAAGATCGTTTTCCACAAAATTTGATTATACAATGTATATAAAAAATTCTTTGAAATAAATTTGTTTGTCAACAAATAAAATTACATATTTTTGATTAATAGTTAAAAAAGTTGAAGTTTTAACAAGTAAGAAATATTGAGATAAAGTTTGCCAAAAAAATTAATTGATGAAGGATAGTTAAAGATACAACTTGGTTATAAAATCAGAATATATGCATTTCATGAAATTAGAGTGCTACAAATTGATCAGTATTTTAGGAAGATGTTGCATTCTTAGGACTAGAATGACTTTAAGGTTTTTCCAACACAGTTATTATAATTTTTATAGGACCAATATTTTTTTAGCAAAAATTAGAGTGCTCAAACATCGATGCCAACTTTGATATCATCGACTAGATTAGTATCCAAAATGACCACCAATTATTATAAACACTCTAATAAATATATTAATTAAAATAAAGAAGAACAAAAAATTGGGAGAGAAAATGTCAAAATCTTATAGAACAACAAAAAATTTGGATAACTGCTTCATTAATAACCTTATTAATGAACCTAGACGGATAAAAGATAGTTAAGGAAGCAAGATTGAAGTTTAACTAGCAACAAGACCATGATCCTTACCGTGATAGAGAAAAATTATCTAAATCTATAAATTGGCTTCTATTTCTAAAAAAAATCATACTTGATGAAACTTGATAATGTTTAACGCTAAAAAAATCCCACCAAATAGAGTGCACAATTATGAAACTATCTGTAACATGTCATACTTGATGCAACTTGATAATGTTTTTAACTTTTTATAAATTTCATAATCAAAATAAAACATTCTTAATAGAAACATTTGGTACAATTTTCAATAAAATTTACTTTTACTTATAGAAAGGCCTACATCTCGGATTTTAGCTTAGGCCACAACATATGTGGAGTACTCGGCCCTAATTGGTAGGTAAGAAAGAGAAGTTAGAATGTCGTATTCTAAAAGATGATTGTGGTGTGTTGAATAGATGGGGTTAGTAACCTAATGGTATTTGATAGACTGGGTTAATAAAGTATTGGAATCTTAAGCACATTATCAAGTTTTGCATATATAATATTAGTGCAAAAATGATAAAAAGCATGTGGAAAAAAAAATATAGAAAGAATGAATAAACTAAAAACTTTTTTAATATAATTGAAAAAAATGAATCAAGTTCAATGAATCAAATAAATTCCTCTACAATGGGAACTTGATGTTTTGGATAGTTGATATGTGTAGGTGTATGGTAGTGTCTTTGCTTTAACTTTTAAAGTATATCATAATGTGTTTAAACTAACTATAAATTGTTTCTAAAAATAGAAGTTACACAAATTCTGACCTTTTAAATTCACATTAAATACGTTACTTGATATTGTTGCCAACAGAAGTATAAAATATGGCCTTTCACATATACCAAAATTTAAATGGAGTTCCATATATATATATATGTAGTTTTATAGACAGCACCGAGACAAATTTTTAGTGAGAAATATTATGCACAACGATTTAGCTAAATAATTATTGTATAGTAAATATAATGCATATACATTGTTTTAGCAATATTTATCTTCACTATATATATATATATATATATATATATATATTAAATAAAGAACGAGTCTGGAAGTAATTAAAAGACAAGTGATTGAATCGTTAAATTCATTATTTATTACTCAACATAAGTTGGAGGTGATTTGAAATATATGACACTTCAAATTCAATAATAATTTTGAATACTAAAGATTTGTGGCAAATAATTTTTAATTTACTGGTTATAATCTAAAGATTAAAGAATGTATATTACATTGTAACATTTTATAACCAATTTCAAATTTTAATTGCAACAATTGAAAATATCCAAAAATAACTAAATGTCGTATATATAGATTCTAACTCTATGAGATTGCATTGCACATATTCATGAGTGCAAAATTGATAAGATTTAGCCAAAACAAAGTTTCTCAAAAGTTAATACTAAATCAACAGTAAATTAAAAAACAAACTAAGAGAAAAAACATAAGGATGTCTCATAATCCTTAATTTAGAAGTTTTTTTACAATTTTGAAGTTGACTTCACCATTGTCATCACTAGCTAATATGAAACCTCTTTTAAGAGGACTACATTCAAGAGAGTTAGTTGTAACAGGATTAGAGATTGAATAGTGTTTTCACATTTGTCCTCAACAACTGTTTCTTTAAACTTGAGTATTGAATCCCTTAGTACACTAACATATATATAAATTATCCTCAACTTCAACAACAACCTAATACACCATAATTTCAGAATAATTAGGAAAATATACATGTTTAGGATGACAAAACAAATTATAAAAGTTAAGAGAATAGAAATCACCTGGCCCCAATAGATCTGAATTTATTGATAACGTCAATTTAAGCACAAATCTTTTTTATACGAAATAATTATTCAAAATTTGAATTGACATCATTCTTTATATCTATCTGAAACTGCAAAGATTTTTCAACTAAATCTCCGATAACTTTAGAAACAATGTGTTATTCATGATCCTAATATTTAGATTGACATTATTGTATTACAAAAATGATTAGATCATAAACATAAACATTACATATGATAATACAAGAATGAGATGCTAAGTTTGTTAGAAAAATATCATTCGATCTATTTCACCAAGCTAGTTTAGACATGACTTGATTGACAATGAAAGGTCATCATGATCAAATATGACAAATGTAGTAGAATCAATATCATCAATTACTCTAACTTTAAAACAGCACCTTAAAGAAATTAATAAAATAAGTAATGAATATAAATAACAAATAACTAAACATCAATATTCAATATCAAAATTCAATAATCAATATTCAATATTCAATAATTAAACGGTATCTCTCAGAAAGAGTATTATGAGAGACACATTGGCAATATAGTCTTGATGTGCTTGTTACATTTTGGATAGAAAAAGTTTTGAATCTGCAATAACTCCTTTGTTGCACACACAAGCTCCATACCATCAATTACCACCAAACAAAAACATGTTTAATTGTACGAAACACCAGAAAAAACATGTCATGCAAAAAGTATGAATAAAAAGGTTAGAACCAACTTGGTATGAAGAACAATGACCCTTAATTATTTTGATAATATTAACAAAATTATTTTATGAGAATAATTTATGTTTTAATGAATGTGTATAAATGTGCATACTCTCTTATTACAATTTAAAGCTCTACGCTGCATTCTCTAATGAACAAAGAAAGATAATTAACAAATCCAAGTAAATGCATTGTGGCTCTAGAAAATCAATCTCATGTCTCATTCAGACAAATGGGCTCTCAACGTGCCTATGTTACTTTCTAATCAACTCACTTTCAACATACCTCTATTGAATCTAACTAATACAAACTCACTCTAACAATTATGCATATAATTATTCTGATTATTCAGTTGATCGTTTGGTCAACACTTCAGGTTAAGTCTCTATTAAAAACAACTATCCTGAGTTAATCTTATAAAGTCAAACATCTCAACATCCTCTACTCATCAAAGTTGGAAATGTCCTTTATTTGAAGAATGCAATAACATCCTCTGATATTCCTACCGCTTTTATCAAGACATATATGAACATGTTTTAATTGTTGATATCTGAATATTGATACAATTCATTTTACGTGCAGATTCATGCAATCTCAGAAATGGTGAAAAACCTTATCTGCCTTGAAAATTCTATATATAAAGATTAATGATCTTCACTGCAAATGACACGAGAATACAAACTGCAGAAATACATAACGATCTAAGAACATTGTTCTATCATTTTCATAATGAAATATTACTAATAATCTGAGAGCATACTTTGTAACTTTCTTTTATTAAAGTTTTTCAGAAAACCCTTAACATTTCTTGTAACCTGTAACACCAAAAATTTATAATATACTATTTAATTAATTAAATTACTATTTTACTGAATTAATTTGATATTTAAAGTATGTTTGGATATATATATATATATATATATATATATATATATATATATATATATATATATATATTATTGATAAGTATTACAATTAATTTTCTTTATTTGTGTGTTTGATGTAGTATGATAATTTCAATGTGTTTAGTTTAATAATTTATTTAAATTATCGATATTGATATTAAATATATTCATTTTTTTAAAATATACATTTAGATCGTTGTTATTTTTAAGGGAAATATGTAACCATTATTGCTAACTACATATTTAATAATTAACTTATTTATTTTTATTTCAACGATAGTTAAGTTAATAGAAAATTTTAAAAAATAATAATAAGTATACATGTGCAACTAATAGTATAAATCAATATAGTGGCTACTGTAAGCCATATTTGTCCCTACTGTTAAACCTAATAACGCTACCTATCTCAGTAAACCAAATGCACACGACTCTAAAGTAAAGAAAAAACTCATAGACTTATCTCTTTTATCTGTGCGCCGCCTTTGTAACCCAACCACTTCCTACAATTCAATTCTTTTATCTGTCACGTTAAGGAGAAATCAAACTGTGACCTATTCTTTTTCGCCATCAACACTATCGTGAATATTTTCTGGCCTCCGTAATGGTGTTGTGAAACAACGAAAAGCAATTTTGTGTTCTCCACATCAAGAACTTTGTCCTATATCTTTCATTTTTTCAGTTTCACCAACATTTATGAAAATCCAACGGCGGTGGTTACGGTAAATGTTTTCCGATGAATATAGCATTTGACGTTCATCTTGTTCTAAACATGTCATTTTTTATTAATTTCGTTGAATGTGTTGTATTTGATATTATGAGATATTGGTTGTCGAATGAATTTGTTGCATATGTTTGATTAGACAAGTTTACGTGATGTTATAAATTCGTGATATGTTTATGTGATGATGATGAGGTAGGATTGATAATAATGATGTTATAAATTTGTGATAAGTTTATGTGATGATGATGATGTATGATTAGCGATATTAATGTTATGAAGTTGTGATGAGAATATTGAAGTAACCCCATAATTGATGAAACAATGATGATTCTATCTTGTACTAAAGATTATGCTCTTAATTGAGTTGTCTAGGCAACAGGGATACATTAATCATAATATAGGTAGGGTATGACAACCTTTGTGATTTCGGGGAAGTACAACAGAATGAGTCTGATTGTGGTGGTCTTCTGTATGGCCTTAAGGCAAGATTGTTAGACTTTGGAGGTATTCCAATGGGGAATTCCTAGGTGACTTGTAGGTAACACTCCAAATGCCAGTAACTACCATGCAACACACGTTTACCTAGATTGTCGCGTATATGTGTCTTAGGTTGAGTTGAGGGGACCTATAAGGAAAGGTCAATTTGAATTGTCCGTCCACTCGGTGGTGGAATAATATTAAGCCTCATAACCAAATACTTCTGACTTAGAATGGTACTAAATTGTGAAGTAGAGTCCAAGCTCATGCATATCATTTTGTTTTCTTGTGATGTTTTGTTTTGATTAATTGTGTATTCTTCTTATTTATATTATATTATCAATATTATTTCAAAACACAATCATTCGTTGTTTGTGTTTGACTGGTTTGGCCCTGCGTTTGTGAAATCACAATATTACAGGTTAATGAGTCTTGAAGTTCAAGTTTAGGAGAAACCCTACCCACGAAAACTATCACAAAGTAGTGTAATGCTATGGATTATTCTAAAAACTATATTCAGATACAATACGTGCCTCTAAGAAAACTTCCGCACAATAAATCACTTATAGAAATGGGGAAAATACTCATGCCCAAAGATAAATTTCACGAAGAGGATATCCCATGACATGATGATGCATTATCAAAATCAAATATTCCAACACAACCACTAATGTGCATATGTCATGACATGATGTCGTATTATTCAATAAAATATTCGCGCACGACTTACTAAGCTCATATCAAATGTTTCAAAAAAACATTTATACAAAATCATCCTCTAATTAAAATATCACTAAGATCATAATCACATGTTCTTATTATGAAATTAAGATATTCTTAAACAATATCATTAAAATCATAGCTTTCACCTCACATATTATGAAAATCATATATATATATATATAATCAACAATCACAAATATCAAACTTTCACTACATATATCATGAAAATCATATATTTGTAACAACTATCCCAAAGGTCAAATTTTTCCTCACACATATCATGAAAATAATATATTTGTAAACAACTATCATAAAGATCAAAACTTTCACACTTATCATGAAAATCATATATTCATAAAAAGTATAATAAACATCAAAATTTTAATCTCTTACATCATAAAAATTTAAACATTCATCACTTACATATAAAAATTAAAACTTTCATCATAACCCACATAGAAATTCAAATTTTCTCACATATATCATCTAAATTAAACTTTATTCACGTATACCACACATTTGCATAATTTAAATTACACAACGCCTTATGAAGATTCTTATCCATATTTTAATCATATTAGCCCGATAATCATATTAGTTCAACTATTACAAAATAGGGCTACCGCTGTGCGTAGTGAGCCCTTAATGAATTGTTTGGAAATACGAATTTCATGTACATCTAACATTATAACACACTTATTAAATCAAATGCTCTCTCACCCCTTACCTTATATCGATGCTTTCATACAAAACTACTAGTCCATAAGCTAAACGCCTTTGTTTGTTGACCTTTTATCCTCCAATTGATCAAACATGACACTTTGTGAGTAAACGACAAAAATTCAAACTTTGACACATATATCAACAAAATTAAACTTTATTCACATATACCACACATTTGCATAATTTAAATCTCACAACACCTTATAAAAAGATTTTGATTCATATTTTAATCGTAATTGCCCTGATTTGTCATATTAGTTCAATTATTACAAAATAGGGCTATTGCCGTACATAGCGAATGCCTAATGAATTGTGAGAAATACAATTTCATGTTCATCTCACATTATAATAAATTCATGAAATTAAATGCTCTCTCTCACCCCTTACCTTACTTTGACGCTTTCATACAAAACTCTTAGTCCATAAGCTAAAAGTATTTGTTTTGTTGATCTCTCATCCTCCATTGATCAAACATGACACTTTGCGAGTAAACGTCAAAAATTAAAACTTTCTCACATATATCATAAAATCTAAACTTTACTCACATATACCACACACTTTCAGAATTTAAATCACACATCACCTTAAAAAAGATTCTAATACATATTTTAATTGTAATTGCCCAGATTTGTCATATTAGTTCAAATTATTACTAATAGGACTATTGTCGTGCCTCGAACCCCTAATTAATAATTTTTTAAAACAAATTTGATATTCATCTCACATTATAATATACTCATGAAATTAAATGTTCTCTCACACCTTACTTTACTTCGACGCTTTCATACAAAACTCCTAGTCCATAAGCTAAAAGTTTTTGTTTTGTTGACCCCTCGTCCTCCAATTGATCAAACATGACACTTTGTAAGTAAACGTCCAAAATTCAATATGAGAACACACTCTAAAAGGTAAATTTCAAAATTGAGAAAAATAAATGACTTTAAATAAAAAAAACTAATCAGTGAATAATTTAGCCATTGTTCACACATTCATTTTGGTGTGGTTTCAAGCAAACCAGACATACGGTGAAGTGAACAAGAATAATACAAAATAGCGGGTTTGACAATAGAGAAGTCGAGTCTTTTAGATAGAAAACGAGGAGACTAAAATTCTGAAAAAAATGGTTTAGAATAACTCCTTCAACGATAGAAATAACATACTAAATTTTGGCATAAACCGAGTAAGTTTGCTGAGATAATTATTTGATTGCCGATGCCAATTTTTCTTCTTTACTCGTTGAGCACATTCTCAATCAATGTGTTGTATCCCATCCCTCTCTCTCTCTCTCTGTTTGTTACAATAACATCTTTTACTTTTAAATTATTTAATTACGTTGTATTGTTACATATGCGCTTAATCTATAAAACATATTTTTTAATTTTTTTCATTTTCTAAAAACAAAATTAATATTTATCAAATTATTTTTAACACTGCTTTAAATATAATTTTATCTCTAAATATTTTTAATACTTTCGAAAACTATATATTTTTAAAAAGGAAATAATTAAGTAATCAATCTTTTAAATATTCATAATTATTCCTCACATTTATTAAAATATTATTTTTCAAAATGCACACATTAAAAACTACCATCTTTAGAGTATGATCAAAATGATAAAATAAATAAGTATAGAACCAACACTTTATAATAAATTCTAAATAAATAAAAAATCAAACATAATATTATTAATATCTCAAGATAATTATCTATAAAATAAATCACAAAATCAGAAATAGTTAGAAATAATTAAAATATAACTATGCACTTAATCAAATGCAAATGAAAATATTACCACAAATATTTAAAGTACATTCACATGTAAAATTGCCCAAAATCTTATTACTAAAAATAATTTCACTAAAATAATATTATTTTATATGAAATTAATAAAATAACTAACATAATATTTATGATTTATAATATTCATTAAATCAAATATGTGTACAATTGTAAAATTCTAGGAAATTCACATATAAAGAAAATTAATCAACAATAATTTTAAAATAAATTAACATTAAATTATTATTTAAAATCCTATTAATTAATAATAGTTATTATAAATTTGATATTATATAGGACTATGAGTAAGACTTGTTGCGGTAAGAAAAAATTGACTGTGTTTATATGTTTCTTTATCTTATTTTATTGGGCATATGTTTTTCAAAACGAAATTATTTTTTGTTAATGACATTACACAATTGAAACCTTTTTATGTTTTACATTCTTCAAAAAGCATTATGACAGAATTATAATTAATAATAAATTTAATATATAGAATATGACATGTATAGTATCTCAAAACATAAAAATTTAAAATTTATATTTTGAATGTTTTTACGTGTTTTGTAACCACTAGAACACTTGATTGTATTCCTATTTGATATGGTTGCTTCTCATTCTTTAATTTACCTTTGATTGTGTCATGCAACTCAATCTTTCTTTAATTAACCTTACCTTCTACTTAGTTTTTATCTAGCTAAGAACTAGATTGAAACCTCCTCTTGCATGTTTTCCACTGTCCCATTTGTCTTTTTGACAAGGGTCTTTTCTAGTAGATCTTTAGCTTGTATATCTTGAAATGCATAGATCCATATCCTGGGATGGATTAGATGTCAGAAAATTTTGTAACTTTGATTGTCATGGTAAGGAGTTCAAAATTTCACCTAACATTCCC
>PGTU02013916.1:0-11456 GCA_002896215.2 Cicer echinospermum
AATTGCAAGTTTAAAAATAGCCAATAAAGGATGGAAGAAATTTGGAAAGCAAAGAAATCTGTGTTTTGACACTACCCAAACAGGACCCAATTTAGATTGGGGACCCTAAAACAAAATTCTGATATTGTTTTGCAGGTGTGTTGACATCCACTAAGCACTCATGGTATTTGGATAGCGCGATGTTCGAAGCAATGACAGGACACAAATCAAATTCCTGTCCTTGAATTAAAGAAGGAGGCTTTGTCAATATGGAGACAACAATTAGAGGATAAAATTATTGGAATTGTGACATAGGAGTGAGTCAACGACAGTGATTAAGAATGTATTATATGTTGAAGGACTCAAGCATAATTTGCTAAGCATAAGCCAGCTATGTGACAAAGGCTTTCAAGTAAGTTTTTCATCACAATCTTGCATTATTGAGCATAAAGATGACAAAAAACATAAAGCTGATTGGTGACAGAATTAACAACATCTATATGTTGGATTTCAATTCTGTACCAAAGTGTTGTATGTTGCTTGTTACAAATCAAGATGAAACAGGCTGTGGCATAAACGCATTGCTCATATTTCATATTAATCACTTGAATAAGCTTGTTAGCAAACAGCTAGTAATAGGACTCCCCAATAGGAAGTTTTCTAAGGATAGGTTGTGTGATTCATGTGAGAAGAGTAAACTGGTTAAGACTCCATTTCCCTCTATAGATTTGGTTAGAACAAATAGAGTTTTTACAACTAGTTCACATGGACCTTTTCGGACCTGCCAAGTTAAGAGTTTAGGTGGAAACCTGTATGGATATGTGCTGGTTGATGATTATTCTAGATTCACATGGACTTACTTTTTATTCATAAAAGTGATACATTTTCTGTTTTCAAAAAGTTTGCTGCTTTAGTACAAAATGAGAATGATTTGAAAATTGTTTCAAATAAAAGTGATCATGGAGGTGAATTCCAAAATGATCTTTTTCAAAATTATTGTGAATCAAATGGAATCAAACCACATCTATTCAGCCCCTAGGACACCACAGCAGAATGGGGTAGTGGAGAGGAAAAATAGATCCCTAGAAGAGTTAGCTAGGACCATGTTAAGGACTCCAACCTACCTAAGTACTTTTGGGCAGATGCAATTAGTACAGCCACTCATATTGTGAATAAGAGTACTGATTAGACCCCTTCTTAAGAAAACACCCTATGAGCTTTACAAGGGTAGAAAACCAAACCTGTCTTACTTTAGAATTTTTGGTTGTAAGTGCTTTGTTTTGAACAATGGCAAGGAACACCTAGGAAAGTTTGACCCTAAGGCAGATGAAGGAATCTTTCTAGGATACTCCCCAAACTAGTAAAGCCTATAGAATCTACAACAACAAAGAACAAAAACCATAGAAGAGTCAGTTCATGTAAAGTTTGATGAATCTTTTTACAGAAAACTTGAAACAAAACTCCTTCTAAGGTTAATGATATTTTGGATGATGTTGTAGAATCTGAACCCCTAGAACAAACCTATAGCTGATCCTCCAACTAGTGCAGACCCTATAGAACCTATAGAAACCAGTGAGTTACCTAAGGAATGGAGATTCAATAGAAACCACCCCTTAGATAACGTCATAGGTGACATCTCTAGAGGTGTGTCAACTAGAGGAAACCTTAGAGAGTTCTGTAACCTTTCAGCCTTTGTGTCTCAGATTGAACCTAAGAACATTAAGGAAGCCCTTTTAGATAGTGAGTGGATACTTGCTATGCAAGAGGAGTTAAACCAGTTTGAGAGAAACAAAGTGTGGAACTTGGTACCTAGGCCAGAGGGTAAGCATGTTATAGGAACTAGGTGGGTGTTCAGAAATAAGTTAGATGAGAATGGTGTGATAACTAGGAATAAGGCCAGATTAGTTGCAAAGGGTTATAGTCAAGAGGAGGGAATAGACTTTGATGAGACCTATGCCCCTGTAGCTAGACTAGAAGCCATAAGGATTTTGTTGGCTTATGCATGTATCATGGACTTCAATCTATATCAAATGGATGTGAAGAGTGCATTTCTTAATGGAGACCTACAAGAGGAAGTTTTTGTCAGCCAAACACCAGGTTTTGAAAATCCAGATTTTCCTAACATGTGTATAAACTCTCAAAAGCCCTCTATGGGTTGAAACAAGCTCCAAGAGCTTGGTATGAGAAACTCAGCACTTTCCTCATTCAAACAAAATTTTTCTAGAGGAAATGTTGATAAGACACTCTTTACAAAAACTATTGAAAATGACATCTTGCTGGTCCAAATTTATGTTGATGACATTATATTTGGATCAACAAATGACAAGCTTTGCAATGAATTTGAAAACTTGATGAAAGGTAAATTTGAAATGTCAATGATGGGTGAACTATCATATTTCTTGGGATTTCAAATTAACCAAACCAAGCAAGGCATTTTCATTAGTCAATCCAAATATTGTTCTGATTTGATAAAGAAATTTAACTTTGATAAGCTTAAGTCCATTGATACACCCATGAGTCAAGGAAATTTCTTAGACGAGATGAGTTAGGTAAGCCTGTAGATGTAACCAGATTTCGTGGTATGATTGGAATCTCTGCTCTACCTTACAGCAAGCCGACCCGATATTATGTTCAGCGTTTGCATGTGTGCACGGTATCAATCGAATCCGAAGGAATCTCACCTCACTGCAGTAAAGAGAATTTTCAGATACTTAGTAGGTACTAAGAACCTTGGTTTGTGGTATCCAAAAGGTTCAACATGTACTTTGGTTGGTATTCAGACTCAGATTTTGCTGGTTGTAAACTTGACAGAAAGAGCACTTCAGGTACATGTCATCTACTTGGTAATTCTCTAGTATCCTGGTTTAGTAAAAAGCAAACAAGTATTGCATTGTCTACTGCAGAAGCCGAATACATAGCAGCTGGGAGCTGTTGTGCTCAAATCTTGTGGATGAAACAACATCTAATGGACTTCGGTGTGGATATGGGAACAGTGCCGATCATGTGTGATAACACCAGTGCCATCAGCATAACAAAGAACCCAGTAATGCATTCAAGGACAAAACATATTGAGGTAAGGCACCACTTCATAAGAGATCATTTTCAGAATGGAGTCATCAAACTTGAATATGTGAATACTACAGAACAGCTAGCAGATATCTTCACGAAAGCATTACCAAAAGAAAGTTTTTTGAACATAAGGATGAAACTAGGGATCATTGATCCTAGTGAAATATAAGTTGTTATTTGTTTTTTGGTATTTATCAGTGAAGTTTTCCAGATTAATCGAGTTGGAAATCGATTACTTGATGAAGACGGTTTATAAAATCGATTTGGAAATCGATTTGGTTAGCCCAGAGTTCAGATTTTTTGGAAAATATTGTGTAAAAATCCCGAGCATCGATTTGGAAATCGATTGAATTCTGTTTCAGTTTTTTTACATTTGGGACAATCGATTTGGACATCGATTTAGTAAAACGGAAAATCGATTTGGGAATCGATTAGGCATATGACCGTTGCGAACTTTTTTACACTAGCCGTTGGACTTCATAATTACGCAATCGATTAAGGATTCGGTGTAACGGTAACCCAATCGATTTGGAAATCGATTGACAAGGGTTAAAGTATAAAAAGGTAAAGGACAAAATCGATTTCTTCATCTCAGTTTCTCAGATTTTTTCCAGATTTTCCAGAAAGTTTCAGTTTTTCACTCTATCTGCTTCACTGCTCTGCATCTTCATCAGTTTGTTCATTCTATCTACCTACATTCAATCAATTGTTTTGTGATCATGGCTCGTGTGAAACAAACTCAGGCACATACACCTTCACCTTCCTCATCCTCAACAAGTGAAACTCCTCACCACCACAAACACTAACAAGAGAGTTCCGATTCCAACACACAAAATTCTTGCAAAGGACAAGGGAAAGGCTCCTGCTCCTATTCCAGAAAAGACCAAGAAACGAAAGGAACCTCCCACTGAAAAATTGATGGCTGATGCAATGAAAGAGATTGCTCAAAAGAGAAAGAAGCAACCCATCCCTTCACCCCCTGCAAAGAAGAAAACCATTTCTTCACCGCCTGCTAAGAAGGTCCCTGCACCTAAAGAAAAGGAACCTCAATCATTCATCGCACCTGATTTTGTAAAGAGAAAAATCCATGAAGCAAGGACAATGGATTTTCCTTATTTTGACAGTGTCAAGTTCACTTTTCAGGATCATCTTAGATTCCATGGTCTTCAAAGCTTTCTTTCGTCTACACTTGACTGCTATCCTAAGCTGATCAGAGAATTCTACTCGTCTTTCAAGTTAACAGAAGACGGCTTCACTGCTCAAGTCAAAGGGAAGAAGATTGCTATGACTTTCGACGACTTCTCTACCTTATCAGGATTGCCTTTCTATGGCAAGTCCATTGATGGAAGTTCAGAAGCTGATACTGCTGACCAAGGTTGGGAAGAGTCTATGGATAGACACACATCAGTTAAAGACCTGATGGTCGATGGGTTTGTTGAATCGGTTTCACTGCCCATTGGTCAAATGAAGGTCCAGCATCGAATGTTGATGTATGCTTTGACACGCATGTTAGTGCCAAGATCAGGAAATCACGCAGTAGTTCAAAAGTTGGACATACTACTGCTGTGGGGATTATCAAAGGAATTAAGGATGAGCTGGACGTGGATAGTACTCAGGCATATGTTGGAAGCTTCACAGACTAAGCTCATGCTACCTTATCCGCAACTGATCACCAAGATTCTCAAACGCTTCAAGGTTTCTTTGGCAAATGAAGAATCTGTCAAGACCACCCTGATTTTTGGAGAATCAATTGTGAATCAGATGCAATTGAAAAGGGTGCAAGGTATTTGGATGAAATCACAGCCTGCAGCTGAACCATCACATCCTCCACCTCCACCTCCGCCTCAAACAGAAACTGTCTCTGCTACTCCTGCTTTTGTTGATAAGTTTTTGGAATTCATTGAAGCTCAGATGGCCCATAATGCCAAAGTGTTGGAATTTCAGTCCAGAGTGGAAGCACGTCTAAGGACTATGCAAGCCTCCTTGACCTCAGTTGTTCAAACTGTGGATGAGATTCAGACACACCTCGGCATCAAGCTATCTTTTGAAGACGTTGCAGACATTGGTCGCCAAGCAGCTGAGGACCCTAACCCAGATCCCCTAGTTAACCCTGAGACTCACGAAGAGGAGACACCTGCTGAGGGTAATACAGCGGTCTCAGCCCCTTCCTTAGATGATAGTGAGCCCCAGCCTAAATTAGGAGATTAGGTTCTTAGGATCCATGCTGTTTTGCCATGTCTTGCTGTATTCTTGTGATTTTGATTAATAAATATGACAGTTTATTCCTTCTCTATGAATTCATGTGGTATGTTCATAAATTGCTTTGAGTGTGTTGACAGTTTTCACTCTATATACACAAGTTAAATGGTTTCAACCTCAATGCTTATGTTCTGTAACATAGGGGGAGGAATTATTTTCTGCCTTTTTGTCTTAACTGACAAAGGGGGAGAACAATTATAACTTGATGAACTGGATGCTTATATTGATCTGTTTTTTTTTCTGATATTGACAATATATGCTCTAACACTTGTTAATTAATATATGTTGTAATAATATGATCTGATCTGATATGTTCTGATACATGCTCTACATGCTCTGATCTGATTAACAATAATTTTATGATGCTATTAAATGAATGTCTGAAACTGCTCAAGTTACAATTTGGTTTGAATTGTCAATTATGCCAAAAAGGGGGAGATTGTTGGATTTTGATCCTTTGATTCCTAATTTTGACATAATTAATAATTCAACAATGTTCATACAATGCATGATAAATCTAATATTTGAATTGAGCGAGATTTCAGGAACCATAATCAAACCCTACACACTTGGATCAAATTGCTTGGAACACAAGAAATCAACAAAAGTTGAATTCTGAATATGTAAATCGATTGGGAAATCGATTTCATAACAAGGGTGTAAGGAAATCTTAAGTGTTTGTAAATGTGCAATCGATTAGGCAATCGATTAGATTAATTAAAAATGAAAAATGCACAAGTCAATAGCCTCTGATTTGGAGGAAATCGATTGGTAAATCGATTGAACATTTCACAAATCAAACCTGATGGTAACACATCGATTGGTAAATCGATTGGATGAGTCACAGTGGCACTCCAGTGCTGAGGAAATCGATTGGCAAATCGATTGACAAAGTATCATTTGAAAAATGACCTCACCTGTGACAAATACAATCGATTGGACAATCTATTGTTAACACTTTCTATTCTGATAAAGTTTGGTTGCAATCGATTGGGAAATCGATTGAACTAAACACCAGGTAAAAACTTTTCAGGAACATGCTACCAAAGCGATTGACAAGTCGATTGACATCAAATAACTGAGTCACTGTTTTGAATTAAATTGATTGGGCAATCGATTGATATCAAATAACTGAGTCACTGTTTTGAATCCAATCGATTGACACATCGATTGACATCAAAAACCTGAGCCACTGTTTTGAAAACAATCGATTGGCTAATCGAT
Source organism: Cicer echinospermum (assembly GCA_002896215.2). Taxonomy (NCBI): domain Eukaryota; kingdom Viridiplantae; phylum Streptophyta; class Magnoliopsida; order Fabales; family Fabaceae; genus Cicer; species Cicer echinospermum. The sequence goes on from PGTU02013916.1 coordinate 6,532, forward strand.
TGAAATAAACTTTTTGAAAACACAGTGAAACTCTGAGATTGTGACCAAATCGACTCTGTGTTTATACATCGACTCTGAGACTTGGCAAATCGATTGAGTAATCGATTGATATTACTTTTATTGAAACAGTTTCCCAGAAGTCGATTAGGAAATCGATTTATGCAAGTCTGGACATGTTTTACTGAAAAGTGTTGTTTTAAAGAATCGATTGGTAAATCGATTAGCTTTGTATAGTTTCAAGATTAAAGAAAACCAAGACTCGCGAAATCGATTGGCAAATCGATTAAGCATGTGTTTTAACTTTAATAAATCGATTGAGGAATCGATTTAGTAGTTGGTTTTTCAGAAACTATATAAGATGTCTTTCAATCTTTATTCTAATAACCTTTTTCATAACATTTCATAACTTTCATAATTTCTCACAACGCTCTTAGCTGTTCATAACAACAAACTAACACTTCATAATTGTGATTACAGATCTCAATACAGTTTGTTGACAATCTAAGAGAAATGATAATGTGCTCATGAACAAGGCTTGAATATCCAGATTCGTGAGGAGCAACATTCATAAAGATTGAAGACTCTTTTGTTTTACATCTTTTATTCCTTCTGTAATAAATCTTTGAACGAATAGAACGCAAGAAAAGCCAGCTTGAAACTGGTGGCTACTTTCTTGGTTGAGAGGGCTCAACAAGAAAGAGTCGTACTTTGATTCTGTGATAGGCTGCTGAGTGTCTACAAGGATCAGAGGGTATTCAATAGGAAAGACATAATTAGAGATTGATAGGTTTCAGGGAGGAAACTGGAAATCTTTGTAATTGATTCTTTCTATTGAAGGAGAAAAAAATCTGAAATCCGATTGGATTTTCAGGACTGGACGTAGGTTGTTTGTGGAACAACCGAACCAGGATAAATCTCTGTGTCTTCTTCTCTAACCTCTCTCTTTAATTTTCTATATTGCTAACTTTGCATGCCTCAAAATTTAATTTCCGCTGTGCACTTGATACTGATTAATTTGGTAACGAAAACTGATATATTTTCTTTATTGCGAGGTCACTGATACCAACAGATTGGATAAAAACCCTAGTTGGACAAGAATAAGTTTAGGAAGGACGAAAATAACCTAAATGTCCATCCAATGACACAAACAAACCTATTAGATGCACAAGATTGGTTAAAAAGCCAAGTTGGACAAGAATAAACCTAGGAAGGACGAAAATGACAACATAATACCAATGAGACAATTAACAGACATAATTTGGATGCAACTTAAGATTGGTGTAAAAACCGCTATGTGGACAGAGAAAATCCATGGTAGGACCAAAATGACCTAAATGTTCATTCCAATAGACCAAAAACACTTATTGATGATAAGATTGGATTAAAGACCGTAGATTGGAAGAATAATGTCATAGAGGAACGAAAATGACCAATTAATGTTTCATGCCAATGACACAAACAACTATTGGATTGAACAAGATTGGTTAAAACCTAGTTTGGAGAAGAATAGTTGGAGACGAAATGAACTAAATGGTCATCCAATGACACAAACACACTGGATGCTATGGATGCACAAGAATTGGTTAAAAAACCATAGTGGAACAGAATAAACGTATTAGGTAGGCAGGAAATGATCCTAAATGTTCATCCATGAACAAACGCCCTATTGGATGCACAGTGGTTAAAATTTAATGGTGTATAAGCAAATGAACCTAAATCTTTCGAACAAACCGAATATTGGATCACAGTAGCGAATCATGGAGTAAAATAAATAGCTGGCACAAAATATAAATGTTCATACCAATGACCAAACTAAACATCATGATTGGATGCAGTGAGATTGGTTAAAACCTAATTGGAGATAGAATAAGAACAGAAGGACGGAAATGACCTAAATGTTCATCTCAATGACGACAATGACACTATTGGATGCTACAAGATTGGTTAAAACCGCTAATTGGAATAGAATAAGTATATCGTATGGGGAACGAAAAGAACCTAAATGTTCATCGCTAAGACCAAACAACCCTGATGGATGCACATAGATTGTCTAAAACCCAGTGGACATGACATGAAGTTGTAGGGAGTGACTGAAATGACCAAGAACTTCATCCAATGACACAAGCACACTCGGATGCCACAAGATTGTGTAAAACCTAATTGAAGAGATAAACTGGGAGGCAGAAAATGACCTAAATTTCATCCAATGACCACATAACTGATATTGGATGCACACAGATTGGATTAAATCCTAGTTGGAGTTAGAAAAAACGCTTAGGTGAGGACGAATATGACCTAAATGTATCAATACACTGAACAACAACTATCTGGATGCATAAGATTGGTTTAAAACCCTATGGGGACAAGAATAAGGCTCAAGAGGACGAAAAGTGACTAAAATGTTCAATCAATGCTACAAACACACCGTTTGGATAGCACAAAGGTTGTGTTAAAAACCTTAAAGTTGGAGTAGCAGATAAGAACCCTATGAGAGGACGAAAATGACCTGAAATGATCATCCAATGAAAAAAACACCTATCTGATTGCAAGATATGGTAAAAACCTAGTTGGGACAGAAATAAGCTTCAAGGAAGGACGAAAATGACCTAAATGTTCATTCAATGATGCAAAACACAACCTATTGGATGCACAGATTGTTTATAACCCCTAGATTGGGAAAAGAATAATACCTAGAGGCGAAAATAACCTAAATGCTTCATCAATGCACAACGACACCTATTGAGTGCACAAGATTGGTTAAAAACGATAAGTTGGGACAGAATAATAACGGTGGAGGGCGAAAATGACTAACTTTTATCCAATGAACAAACACACCTATTGCATGCACAAGATGGGTTATAAATCCTGCCTAAGTCGAACTTGAGTAATAAGCCTAGGGAGGAACGAAAATGACCTAAATGTTCGATCCATGAACAAACAACCTATTGGATGACAAGATTTGTATAAAACCTAATTGGGCAGTGATAACTTAGGGAGTGACAAAAATACCTAAATTTCATCTCAAATGACACCAAAACACACCTTATTGGTATGCACAAGGAATTGCGGTTAAATACCTATTGGGATAAATACACCTTAGGGAGGACGGAAAATGACCTAAATGTTCATCCAATGACACAACACCTATTGTGATGCACAAGATTGGTTAAAAACCATAGTGTGACAAGGAGATAAAACACTATGGGAGGAGAGAAGATGACGTTAAGATTCGTTCCAATAACACAAATGAACCTATTGGATGCACAAAGATGGTTAAAAACCTCTAAAGTTGAACTAGAGTAAAACTAGGGGAGGACGAAAATGACCTAAATTTTTTATCAATCCAATGACAAAACACACCTATCTGGTATGCACAAGATTGGTTTAAAATGCGTAGTTGGAAGAAGAACTTGAAGTCGGAAGAGAAATGCTAGAATGTTTCATCCAATGATCACAAACACACCTATTGGGTGCCACAAGGACTTGTAATAACCCATAATTGGGATACTAGATATAACACCTAGGGAGGCACGAAAATGACCTAATGTTCATTCCAATGCCGAAAACACGACTTATTGGATGCACAGATTGGTTAAAAAGAAGTTGGAAAGAATAAACTATCGGATGGACGAAAATGACTAATGTTCATCTCAATGACACAAACAGTATTGCATGCACGAGATGGTTAAAAAACCTAATTGGGACAGTGAATAACCATAGGGAGGAGAAGAATACAAATGTTCATCGCAATGAACAAACACACTATGTGGATGCACAGATTGGTTAAAAACTAGTTGGACTAAGAATAAGTTTAGGGAGACGGAAATGACCTAAATGTTCATCAATGAACAAACACCCATCAGTTGAATGCACAAGATTGGTTAAAAAATCCAAGTTGGAAAAAAAGTTATACAAGGCGAGTACCAAATGCACATCAAGACATACATAAAACTTAGCTAATTGGATGCACAGATTGGTAAAAACCGTTACAAATTGGAAAACCTAGGTAAGGACGACAATGACCTAAAACTGTTTATCCAGTGACACAAACACACCTTTGATGCAGAGATTGTTAAAACGTATTCAGGATAAGAATAACGTCTATGGGCACGAGAAAGTGCTATAATGTTCGTCATATCCAATAAACCACAATTGGATGCCAACATAAGATGAAGTGGTTAAACTAGTTGGACGAAAAGAAGCTAGGAGAGGACGAAATGACTAAATCTTATCCAATGACCACAACACACCTATTGGTGCCATGAGATTGGGTGAATTAACAAGTTGGACAGAATAATTTCCTACGGAGGAGGAAAATGACTGAAATGTCATCCATGACATCAAAACAACTATTGGATGCACAAGATTGGTAAAACCCATATTGGAACAAGATAATAATGAGGAAGGACAAAATTACCTAAATGTTCATCCAATGACACAAACACACTATTGGATGCACAATGATTGGTTTAAAATCCTAATTGGACTAGAGATATAACTAGGGAAGGACGGAAAATGACCTAAATGTTCATCCAAATGACAAATAACTATTGGATGCACAAGATTGTAAAACCCTAGTTGGACAAGAATAATTATGTAGTGACGAAAAAAACTAATGTTCATCAAGGAAAAACAGTATTGGATGCTAAGATTTGCTTAAACCACTACTGGATCTAGAAAACTGTAGGGATGACAAAGTGACAAAATGTTTATCCAATTGACACAACCACACCTACTGATGCACAGGATTTGTTAAAAACTATATTGAGGAGAATAAGTACTAGGGAGAGAAGAATGACCTAATGTTCATACATGAACAATTGACTTATTGGATGACACAAGTATTAGGTTAAAACCTAGTTGGATAGAAGCACTAGGGAGGAGAATAATGATTAAATGATATACAATGAAAACAATCACAAGTT
>PGTU02013918.1:0-10809 GCA_002896215.2 Cicer echinospermum
TGGCTGGCCCACAGGGTGCCCCACCCAATAGGGCCCGAATGAAAGCCCCAAGCCTACATGAACCATCAAAGAAAGTCCTACCACACTAGATAGCTTAGAAATTTCCCATGGGAAAACCCTGTCTTATGTGACTGCGTGTGCTTGTTAGATTGCTTGGGGTTCTATGTTGGGCCCACTCTTTGTCACCTTAGGAAAATGGACTTATCGGCTGTCTTTCTGGGCCCTATGATGGACCTTTATATAGAATAGGAGAGGGCCAAGAATTCTTTTTCCCGTGGCACATTTAGTTCTGGTTGAGGCTTTCTTTACCCGGTATAACTGGGCTCGGAAATTCGCAGCATTGCGGGGCCTGACTCATCATAAGTGGAGTGATGAATCCTGGCCCTCCCGAAGCCTGTAACAATTTTCCGGATGAATTAAGAAAATTACAACTTGTCCGTTCCGTTTCACAATTTCCCGCCAAATATAACTTGAAATAAAGAATTCAAGAAAGTTCTAAACACCACGCAACAGTCATGCTTTCGCCGATTCCTGTTCCACGTCTCCGTTCACGCGCGCCGACACGTGATCGTTCGCATATACCACCGCCTCTAAATCCGGCTGCTCCATCACTACCATAGTTCGCGCATAATATACCTCTGCCAGTCCTCAGAGATTCCTACGAAATTCAATTTTTATTTGCATTCTCTCTGAAGAAACCTTCTCTTACTGGCCTTATCTCACTCTTCTCTCGCCGCCATGGACATCTCTTTTGCGATTCACAGTGCTCTTCGCAATCTCGATCCTCGCAATGCTCTGCATACCCGAGGGTGAACCTGCCATTTGAAGGACTGGAAGCAAACTTCACACCTTCCACAAACGGCAACTACACTAATGAAGTTTCGTCGACTGCCATCAAGAACTATATCCAAGAAGCACTGTCGTTCTCTCAAAGCTCACACAGCACACCTCCTCCGATCTCCCATCTCGCTTCACTACGAGCTAGAATCACGGCGGCTCCTTCACTCTCTGACTCCGCGACCACCACCGCAGCCTCTGCCTGGACCGGTCCTTCTACGATCTTCGCTCCATCAGATGCCTCCTCTGCACCTGCTTCTCTTGCTCTTTCTCTAACCTCCTTCGTGAGCACTTCCTGGTCTCTTCACAATTGATTATATGCGGAGACTTGCTTTTGGTACCAAGATCGAGACCTTGAGTCCAGGCCGTTGCATCACCCTACCTCTGATTCGGTCAATAGAAAGACCAGCACAACTGCTAGTGCTAAGGTCTTTATCGGAGGGGTGGAGATCACGCAACCTGATCTCTTCAACAACGGCATGGTGGTTATTCATGGCCTTCAAGGTTTCATCTCTCCGCTCTCTCCGTTTTCTTGCGACGTGGAGAGGATGACCTCGCTCTCGTTCCGTTCCATCCAGATCATCATTCTGGTCAACATATCCAGACTTCCGGCTCGGTGCAGCCTGCTATAATGCGCCTGATGCTCAGAGATGCCATGCTCCGGCTCCGTAACAATGGCTTCAGCAATCCTAGCCCTCGCTATGAAGGTGAAGTACGCCGAGCTTGTGACTCTTAACAATACAATATGACGGTCTTCGCCGTTGACGACCTTTCGATCTTCTCCGGTTCTCACTCTTATATCATATCAGCAACGTCAGGTTCCACATTGTGCCGAACCATTTCTTGTCGATCGCGGATCTGGAGAAAGCTTCCGGTGGGGACTGCTCCGCCGACATTGGAACGAGGCCAACCGCTGCTTATCACAACCTCTGGTGCCGGTGGAGGTTTGACCTCGGCGCCGATGAGGATTAAGGTGCCGGACGTCATCCGCAACGTCAAGATCGTGGTGCACAGTGTGTACTTGCCATTTCCACATATTAATCCTGTGGCTGCGGCTTACGACAGTATCCTAGGAGGCTCAGAAGTCTCAGGAGGAGATCAGACGATGGAAGGAACGTGTGCTGCTCTGGATGGGCATGGAGGTTGTGGTGAGTCCCCGATGCTCAGGTCAAGCCAATGGTGGAGATCGAAGATCACCATGGCCTGTAATTAATCCTGAAAGTGTTGCTTTGGTGACACGTCTCCGTTTATTTGTTGTCTTTTTTGTGGTCAGTCAAAGACAGAAGAAAGGGGCCGAGGAAGGGAACCCCTTCGAGTACCAATCCGGTCCATGTGCTGGTCATTCTAAAATTTAGTCAGACTATAGCCTGGGAAAATGACATATAGAATGTAGATCATATAAAATGAAGGATGATCTAGGGTAAGGCATGGGTGAGGGATTAATAAACTAGCTCGTACCACGTAGGAAAGGGCGTAACCCCACTCTAAAAGTCGTTCGGTTCCCCTCGGGGAGGTTGAAAAAGCTCTTCACAATAGGAGCAAAAAGAAGAATTGTCAAGGTTGTCGGCATATCTGCACTGCACCCGGCTCAGCTCAAGGTGCAATCCAAGCAAAGTGAGAAGAGCAGGCGAAAGCAAGGTGCGAAGCACTAGTGACATCCTCAAGGCAACGAGTTATGAGCTCCTAACGGGTAGGAAAACAGAGAATAGAAGAAGCTGCAATTGCTCCTGTTGAATGAGTTTCAGTTGGAAGAGGGGGCATTAGCGGTTTAGGAATCGATCTAGCTGCTTCTCCTAGAGATGGAGAAGCGGCATAACCGTATGAACCGTACTCGTCTGCTTCTTCTTCTTCCTCTCCTAAATCTCATTCATTTCAATTCCATTTGCATTTGGTTATGTTTATGGTTATCCACGCCATGATGTACTGGAATTCCTCCTAAATGAAGCATCCGAATGCATTGCCCTTCTTGACTCCGAACAACATGCTCTATTAGAGACGAGTTGCTTTACGCCCTTGTTTTGAGTTCTCTTCTCGCTCTTCACAGGTCTCCCGAACTCAGAAGGTGTTATTTTTTGGAAGCTGTTGCCTTTGACTAGTGTTTTTAAAAGGTAGCTTATCCGAGTTAACTCAAGAGCTGGCTCTGCCGTGCCGTAAGCAACGTATATTCTGGTTAATCTTACTTTATTTAGTCCTTTTACCTGCCTGCCCCTCATCCTTTGGTTGCCTGTCTAGCCACTCCTTTCTTTAGTATTCGAGGTGGGCTCTTAAAAGAGCTCCTTCGGCAGCGCCGTACGTGACATTCATTCTTATCCTTATTTCTTTGTATTCGTTATCTGGAGCAGCGAGCTAGCGAAGGAAGGGAAGCTCCGCACAAGGAAGCGAAAGCTGGTTGTATCCCTTGCTTGTTTTTAGTGAGCGAAGCGAACGTGTACTGTCGAGTAAAGGCAGCCGTTGTTGGCGCCGACCCCTCTAAGCCCTGGCACATCACAAGCCATCTTACTTAATATTTTCTAAATAGGAGGAAGGGGCAATGTCAATTGAATAAGCGTATCAAAGAGAATGAGGTCTAGCGCCCCAGAATACAATCGAGAAAAAGCAATAGAACAAGGTGGGAATAAGATATAACAAATGGGTAAGACAACCAAGGGCAATTCAACGGCTTTATGAGATAATCGGTATACTTTCTGCGTAGGCAGGCCCAGCAGTATCCAATCAATGTAGTTGGCGGAACAAAGGAAACAGGAATGAGAGAAGTTTAAGAGGAAGATCTAAGTACCGAGAGGGAAATGGAGCTCGAATCTGTAGTAAGCAGTACCCTTCGCAACGGCTCCAAGAAACGTGCTTATACCCCATACCGTCTGGAGAATGAGATGATTGACCGAGAGTACTTATGAAACCCGGCATTGAACTAAGGGTTTTATCTGCGATCTCCTGCCACAGAACACTCAGCTTACAAATGCTTGAGAGGCGCGATAGAGGGGCGCCTTTAAAGCTGCATTGAACAACCCGTGAAGTGCTTTTCCTCTCTAAAACCCTAAAGCAGGGGGTCTTCCAAGTATGGTATCAGAGCTGACTGGCCACACCCGGCCTGAGCTGCCATCTCTTTCTCTTGGTCAAAAGGCATTTCCGCTCCTAAAGGAAACACTCTTGCTCGCCACAAAAAAGCAATTTCGGCACATTCATCAAGCTTAGGAAAGCCGGTAATTCCTTCATGAATGCGCAGGGGATTCAGAGTAAGACTAGCAGCTTCTTCAATAGCAGCTCTAATGTCAAAGCTGAAAAATGTCATTGCCTCTAGCACTAGCATCCGATTAAAGCATTGATGCATAGACTCGTCCTTAGGCTATTATTTTCGAATGCGGGAAGTGGCATCTTTACCGAGAGTTGAAGTAATTCCCCCAGCCCCAGTTTAGAGATTTCGTCAACGGGGTCATGCTCTTTGAGATAGCGTTGACCGTAAATCCCTTAGCTTTCGAGGGATTCGGAGAGGTCTACGAACCTGTGCTTCGGCTTTCGCTGGCGGGCTTTCGTCATCAATCACTGTCTGGGCTGGGCCGTCGTTGTAAAGACGCGCATCCGTACAGACAGTATGCCTAGACTCCTTTAAAAAAGGGCAGGGCTTATTGTCGGCAAATACCCAGTTTATCCCTTCTCATCAACGTATTTGAAGCATTGATGAAGGGTGGAAGGTACCACGCTGTGGATCCAAGCAGGAAGTTTAGGAGGTGTCACCGTCAATCACGTAAGAAGTGACCTCAGTCTTCAGATCCCATGTTTGGCACACACAAGAGACGAATCTTGCCGATGGCTCTTTGCGAGTCGGCATTGTACCCCGGAATAGTCACCTTGGTCTGACTTAGCCGGCTCGTAGGAAGGAATTCCTAGATCGGCTAGGGCCCGCAGTGGCATCACGTTGATGGAGGCCCCAGGGTCCCGCGGCAGCCTTCTTTCTTTCGCCGATGTCACCGGTGAGATAAAGAGGCCGCTTATGTATGCTTCTTCCTGTCCAGCAAGATGTCTTCTGTCGAGAAGGTTATATCTGCACTCTGGACTTTCTTCATTGGTGCTTCCATGTACTCATCTTCGATGCTTTGAACTTCCACCCTGTTGACATGTAGGGCATACTTTTCTTTGCTTCCTTCCTACTACAAAGCTGCTTTCTTTATAGGCTAAAGCCTCCTATCTACGGTAGCTGACGCAGCAAGACCCGAGGAATCGGATACGGAGTCTCTTTCGCTGGGGCAAAGCAAAGAGGGAGGACTTTCGGAAGAAGGCGTCGTCCGCTGATGATCTTGAGGTTGGGAGGCAGGTCAGGGGAGAACTAATGCTTGTGGATAGCCCGCGAATACTCCTTACTTAGGCTTTCCCCCCGGAAGAGCTGATGCTACTTACTAAGAGACTTCCGTTAGTGAGGAAAGAACTATAGGCTTTAGCCCAAAGACAGAGTCAGGGATTTCTTAACAATCTAGTCCCTCCTGAAATAAGACAACGCAGGGGGTGGAGTGAGCCTAGAGTAGAATAAGACTCCCTCTTAGACTCTCAACTCATACCAGGGCAGGCAGGGAAAGACTGAGACTACCGATACCGAGCCGGGGTTGGATCACAGGATAGATACCCTATGGTTGGTCTCTATGCCTGCTTCACTTCGTAGCATTAAGGGGACAGTGCTATGAGGGAAATCGACTAGGAACGCGATGTCTTCCCATAAAATTCAGAGTGTCGACTGCCTTCTTGTATCGGGTGAAGAGAAGGGGGTGCTAGGCTTAGTAGGGCTCGAACCTACAATATTACCGTTATGAGCGGTACGTTTCAACCAATTAAACTATAAGCCCCTACGGATCTCTACATGCAATTCGCTCACTTCGGGAAGCCACACCCAACCTCGGAAAGAGGAGGCCTTTGCTCTATCTGCTTCTTCCTCTTCCCAGGAATGAACAATTGGATAAAAAAATCATTTTTTTCTTGGTTTGTATATATATAATAAAATTAAGATTAAGCAAGCGGCCCTTTCGTGACTCAAACTGCCGGTACGCTTTCCGGCTCGCAACGACTCAAACGGGCGGGGGCTATCTATTTGCTTGCAAAGCGGGCTGTTCGCCTTTCGGATTCGGAAAGGGCTCGCCTATTTGATTCAAAAGGCGCTACTAAACTACTCTAGTACAGCTAGTTTTAGTAGTACAACAGAATGCCGTTCACCCCGCCCTTCTTCTTCAAGAGCTCCCTATTCTCTAGCAGCCCCTTCTTTCACAGCTCCTTCTCAAGCACTTGCCATTGTCTGGAAATTAGCCTTGCCCCATTCTTCGATTATTGGCGCATCAATTCCTTGCCTTTGCTCTCATTGCTGCTTGAAGTCCAGTCTTTTAAGTGAAATCCCAAAAATGGAAAGTCAGTAGTAATTGTCGGGATGGAAAGCTACTCTTCAACCACTTATTTAAGCGCTATGCACCTAAGCTCAGTCTTTCTGGCAGCTATCTTGCTAAACCTAGATTCTTGCAGTTCCTTTTTCTTCTCTCTCTTTATGCTCGAAATCGTACTCATTCGACATCTAATTTCATGGGCTGGGCATACCTTCTTTAGCTCATTTTTATCTTTCTTTGAGGAAGATCCCACGAATCGTCTTCTATCGACATCGTCTGCTTACTCTTATCGTACGCTCTTCTTACCCAACCCAAATCAATCGTCTGGTACTTTGTCCGCTCTCCCTTTCCTGGTGAAGGAGAGAGAGTTTTACAAGCTGATGCAGCTAAGAAAGTCTCGTTGAAAGCAGGAACGAAGACTGTGACGACTATTTGAACTAGTTTCAAAGGCTTGATTGACCCTTGGGAGTTAATCTGGCTAGGGCGCCCTCGTAAGGCGTAGGGTAGGGATTTGAAACCGGAGGCCTCTCCTCATCTAGTTCTTTCGTTACGCCGAGAAGAAGCAGAAAGAAGCTTGGAAGAAGAGATGGTCAATCTTCTCTTATCTTATGGGCGAGACTGCTAAAAAAGAGGCTCTTAAAAGCCAGAACGAGTCCTCTCTTGCGGGAGGGATAGGCGGGAAAGGGGGAGGAGGTCTTCAGTCACTCCGTTTTTGGAATTGGGTCACGAATGGTATTCGATTTCTTTTAACAGCATAAAAGCATTCGAACTTGGGAGATGCGAAAAAGAAGAAGGTTCTTTTGTATATTCCTTCTTGAAGATAGTACGCACAGGTGAGAACATCCCTAATCGAATGGCCTAGCTTTGCTTCTTCCTCTTTCTCTGCTTCGGTTTACCAAAGGGGGTGAGGTCGACCTTCTTTCGGTGGTACCTTTTCTGTCTAGCTCGTTCTCTTGGTCAAAAGCCACCTTAGTGGCCAAGAATAATAAGAATCGCCCGGGATGAGTGAGAGCTAAAAGAAAAGCCTAGCGGCAATTCCCGATCTTCTCTTGATAGAAAGATCATATCAACACCGAAGACAGATCGTAGTTACGATAAGAAAGGTATGCCGGTTGATGGACGTAGTTCATTCTAGAAGTAGTTTGTTAACCGAATAGAATTGTTCGGTCGTGGTACTTTTGCTTGCTATTCAAACACATTGTCGAAAGGGGAAGATCGAATTAGCTCTGGTTCAAGAAGCCTAGCCTTCTTTCTTCGTAATTCTACTGAACGGGGTCGATCCACTTTACTATAAGTAAGTCAAATCGGAAGCCGTTTCAGGTGCATAAACAAAAAGGCGCCTTCGGATACAGAGGGGCTACTCTAGTCACTCAAAGTCCTAGCTAAGTAAGGAACAGACTCTCCAAACAGAAGTACGTACTGCGCGGCCGAGGAAGCATCCGAAGCATCTAAAGTCGAATAATCCGAATCCGTTGAATAGGAAGCCTTTGATCCGCTTTCTGAGAGCGCTGAATCATTCGATTCGAAAAAGGTGGAAAAAAAGGTCATAGCACCAGCACCTGAACGCTTACTCTTACTGCTTCAGGTTCACCTCTTTTCTTAGGATTGGCTGCCCTGAGGTTCTTGTTTGGAGTCATTTGTTTATCACAGAACAAGTCCCCTCAGTCACTGCCATAGTTGACCCAGTATCAACCCTCTCTTCCAGATCCTCGCTTCTATGGGCCAAATCACTCTCCTCGCTCGTTAAACTCGCACCTTGACTACACCCTTCTCGGCTTTGTTACCCAGACACTCATCCTGAGCAATCTCTTCCGGTTCAGCAGTGTCCAGCTCCCCCCTTTGCCATTGTCACTACTGGTACCTGACCCCGTCGGCTCGACATTTTTGCAAACACCGACCCTTACTCAATAGGGCAATGAAAAGAGGAGAACGAGGACAGCTGACTACCGCTAAAAGTCAGACTACGAGTACACATTGTATGATTGAAAACTGCCGCTGCGTACTACCCGGTGCTTGCAGGTCTGACTGGTGTCTTCTCTCCAACAGCTGCTTCAATCAATGTTAAGTCTGACTACTCGGCTTGCTTAACACAAGTGTGATTTAACCTTCACGGACCACTTCACTACCCAGCGAGCTCCGGCTCGAAAACAACAAGCAAGGGATTGAGCTGCGCGAAAGCCTAAACTCCTGACTCTAACTTAACCCCTCTCCAACCAGTCGAGTGGCATTAGCCCCTCTCCCAGCAAGAGGATGCGCGAACCTCCAAGTCAAGCGCGCTAGCGCGCTTTACCAAGGCTTTATCTGATAGGGGCTCGAACGCCGTTGCTTGTTTGGGTCGAGCGTCAACCTTAGCGCATCCGTTTTCTTGCTCCTTAGCACAAGCACTAAGTAAGCCCGTGAAGGCCTTCAATATCGCACCTACTAGGACTGAAATTAAGTTTTCGAATAGGACGACTTCTTTCTTTTCTGTATGCTAGGGCCGCCCGCACGCTTTAAGGGTTGTTGAACGTATTGCACTAAGAAAGACTCCTGCCGTTGCGGTAAGATTTTCTTTGAAAGCCAAGCCGCTCAAGCAATTTCTTTAAAGAAGAGCAAGCAAGATAAGGAAGGCTCGAAAGCTGCGAAGAAAGTCGAGCTGCTCTTATCGAGCTGTGAAATCGGTGTGGTGAGGTATTGGAAGTGTTCAGCGAATATAGATAAAAAAAACTAAAAAAGAGCACCGTGCTATACTGGCAGAGCTTCAGCAAAACTAGGTAGGTAGCTTTAGCTAATGAGAGATGGATTTGGGGATTAGATTATATTAGGCCTCCTAATTAATGGAATTAGTTTTATATTGATTAGTTTATTTTTAAAGAAGCATTCTCCCTTGACTCGATCTATAATGGAATTATCGATAGAACGTTGATCAATATTAAGGAAGAGATCGAGGATCACAGCAGGATCCTATCTGATCTTTGTCAACACAGGACTCGAAGCCCCCTGCTCAAACAAAAGGGTAATCCTTCAGAATTGAAAATTCCTTTCGGATTTCTTATATTAATTATAGTTGAGGGGAGAAGACTCTCTATCTATATAGGGGGGGAGCCATTGTGAAGCCTAGAGAGGCGGAAGCGGCAAATAGCTTCTACCGAGTTCCACAACACTTAGCTTAGTAGCTTAACTCTTTCTACTGGCGTGGCGCTGCTGGATGCTTCTGATCAATAGAACAGGAAGAGGAGTCAGCCAAAAAGAAATTTGAAAGTAATGACCACCAAGATACGCATAGTGATTCGATCTTTTGATCACCCATTTTTGGAAAACAATTTTGGGGGGCTTCCGCCTTACACACGGAAGATTGGATTGCCTGAATCACGAGTCTTATATACTGTGTTACGATCACCTCATATTGATAAAAAGTCCAGAGAACAATTTGAAATGGAAATCAATAAAAAAATATCTGGTCATAAAAACAGAAAAGCATGAATTGCGAAAGAAGTTTTTTCGGTTAAAACGCCGTGCGACTCGGAGGACATAAGACTTCTTGGTCAAGCCAAAAAGATTGCCGGCAGAATGCTCCTACCCCACCATGCCTGGCCCTTTACCTTACCTTAAGAATAAATGGGGGGTATGCAGCGTGGGAAATAATTAAAGAAGTGTCTGATACAACAGGTAACCTTAAGGAGTGGCGGCAAAGCTCTTGATTGATCAACGCGAGTGAACTGTGCTTAGACGCTTCGTAAAACCGCACCGATCTACGAGAGGAGCTGATGGATGAGTAGGCTTCCCTTTCGATTTACGGAATGTGATCTGGACACGATGGGGGTTTGCGTGCCTCGGTAGGAAAGAGATCACCGGAGTATAGCACAAGATCGCCTTTTTTTTTCTTGCTGCCATGGGGTCGACCTGTAAACAAGGTAAACCCCAATGGGAACCAAAAACGGGAGGGTACCACAATTGACATTGGGCAGAAGACGATCCAAAAAGCGAAGGCTCACCCAGACCCAGCTGAAGGCGATCGGCAGTGAGGGATGCTTACCTTCTTCTTAGAGAAAGGGGAAAGGGGCAACCTATCTTACTAATAATAAGAAAGGGGGTGAGATAGGCGACAGGTAGCTTGCTTCCAAGCCGGCCCGGCCGCAAGGAATCAAGAGATCTTTGCCGGTGCTGACTTGGATCTCGGGTGACGGAAGAAGGCGCCCAGAAGTGACGAGCAGTCGCGGTCGAAGCTTGGCTCTAGGCGATAGGCTAGCAGTAAGCTTGGCTACAGCGAAGCGCTTACCAAGCGCGAAGGATTCGTTCCTCTCCCAGCAAGAGGATGCGCGAACCTCCAAGTCAAGCGCGCTAGCGCGCTTTACCAAGGCTTTATCTGATAGGGGCTCGAACGCCGTTGCTTGTTTGGGTCGAGCGGGCTGGCTTCAAACCTTAGCCACTTGAGCCGTATGCGGGGGAACTCGCACGTGCGGTTCTTAGGGGGAGAGCTAGTAGGAACCCATCCTATCCCAATAGCGTTTATTTGGAGCTCAATATGAATCCTATTTTATTGCAAGACCGTTCGGATAAGGGAAAACTCCAGAGATTGCTTCGAAGTAAGATCTTGCGTTGACCCTTTCCTGAACCAGAACCGGGGGGGAGAGGA
>PGTU02013922.1:0-15750 GCA_002896215.2 Cicer echinospermum
ATATGATATATTCATTATTATTACTTATTGAAATAAAATATTGCAATGCCGAAATTGTAATTTTAATGTCAAAGCTTGTTTAATTAGTTAAGATTAATATGTTGAATAATCAAAATTAGAATTTTTAGGTCATAATTAGTCTAATAGAGTTAAATTGAACTGTTGAGTTATCAAAATTATAATTTCAAAATTATGATTAGTCTAAATAATTAAGATTGAACCGTTAGATTATCGAAATTTAAATTTCTATGTTATAATCAATCTAATTAAATAAGATTTAATTGTTGGATCATTGAAATATAAACTTTAAGCATAATCATTATAATTATTGAAGATTGAACTGTCGGATTATCGAAATTTAAATCAATATGACTTAGAAATTCTAATTTCGATGATCCGATGGTTCAATCTTCACAAATTAGATTGACTATATTTTTTTAAACGGTTCAATCTTAACTAAATAGTCTGGTTATGACTTAAAAATTATATTTTTGATGATAAGACGACTCAATCTTAACTAATTAGATTGATTGTGACTTAAAAATGTAAATTTTGACAATCCAACAATTCAATTTTAACTAATCAGACTAATTATGGTTTAAAAATGTAAATTTTGACGATCAGATGGTTCAATCTTAACTAATTAGACTATCTATGACTTATAAATTTTAACTTTCACGATCCAACGGTTCAATCTTAATCAAATAACTTAAATATGACTTAGAAATTTAAATTTCAACAATTAAACGATTCAATCTTAACTAATTAGACTAACCACAACTTAGAAATCCTAATTTTAATGATCCAATGATTAAACTTTAACTAATTAAACTAACTATGATTTAAAAGTTTTAATTTTGATGATCAAATGTTTCAATCTTCACTAATTAGACTAGCTATGACTTATAAATTATAATTTTCACTATCCAACCGTTCAATCTTAACTAATTAACCTAAATATAACTTAGAAATTCTAATTTCAATAATCCAACGATTTAATTTAACTTAATTAGACTACTTATGATTCAAAAATTATAATTTGATGATCAAACATTTCAATCTTATCAAATTAGACTAAATATGGCTTATAAGTTATAATTTCAATGATCCAACTTATCAATTTTTACTAATTAGACTAAATATATCAAATAATTATAATTTCGATAATTTAACGGATAAATCTTAACTAATTAGACAAATTATGACTTTGTAGTTATAATTTTGACAATCCAACGACTTAAACTTAACCAATTAAATAAAACCATGATTTTGTTTATTTTGATGATTTAACAGAAAAATCTTAACTAATTTAATAAATTATCATTCTTTGTTTTCTATAGATTTTCTCTGTTAGAGTTAATCATATTTGAGGCGCCTCATAGTTCCATCCACGCGAGGTACTATTTTTCTTCCATTTTCATTTTATATATATTTTTGTATATCTTAATTTTCTTGTCTTTTTAGTTTCATTTAAAATTTGGTGTTGCATAAGATAAATATATTTATATGTGAGTCTAATTTCGACAATACAAAAAGTTTTATAGGGTCCATAAATTATGATCAAATATGTGGATATTATATAAGTAGTTATAGCAAAAATCAGACATTATTAATGATCTAATAATTATGATTAATTAAAAGTGTAAAAAAATATTACAATAACGATGTATATAAAGTTGCTGCCACATATCTTATTTTTTGTAGTAAGTAGCATGAATCGATTACATAGTAGTTAATTCATAAACCTCTTGGAATTGTCGATTCACAAGATAGATGAGTCAATTTAGATAGATGAGCCTCATAGTCCCCATGTGTGTCCATTTACAACGTTAAAATTCATTTAGAAGATATTTTTGATGCATTTAAAAGTGTCCAGACACGTTCCTATAATACAATTAAAGTTATGCATAAAAAAAATTTGGTTTTTAAAGTACTCATTTTTTAATTCATGAGCATTTGTGGATGTTTAGAATGCATAATCAACAAATGTACACAAAAGAATCTAACTAAATAAACATAGTTTTGAGATCTATCAAAATACTATATCAATCAAAACTTGCAGTTGTTTGTTTTTTGAAGCCAAGTGTGTCGTCCTAAGCATTTCCCATAACTCATCGTTCATGAGTAAGAGGTTTTAAAATCCAAATCACAATAGGATATTGTTACAGGTTAATCCCCGTGATTTTGTCAATTCCACGACGAAATCAATCATGTACTTAACGGAAAAGAAATCTATGAGATAAGAAGCACGAGAAGAAAAAGCGTATTGAGGTACCATTTGAGGATCATGAAGAGGAATTGTGGGTTTGATTTGTCTTTAGTTTCATATACGGACAAAATAGTTTCCTCCCTGATTTTAGGTTTAACAAATTCATGCTCTTAGTTGGATTATGTGAACTTCGATCTATTTAGGTATCACTTTTTTTTAATTAAATTTAACTTTTGCAAAAAGAATAAAGTTGAATGACCAAAATTTATATTTTAAAAATAGATAGTCAAAAGTTGTTGGATTGTAAAATTTTAAGGTCAAAAGTTACATTTAGTTTATTTGTCTATAAATAATTAATTTATATATATTTTGCTACAATTTT
The DNA here is from genome assembly GCA_002896215.2 of Cicer echinospermum. Taxonomy (NCBI): domain Eukaryota; kingdom Viridiplantae; phylum Streptophyta; class Magnoliopsida; order Fabales; family Fabaceae; genus Cicer; species Cicer echinospermum. The sequence continues at coordinate 2,592 of PGTU02013922.1, forward strand.
TTTAATAAACTTAGAATCAACAAGACTGTTTTAATAATGTTTGTGAGACTTAACTCAATTGAAAAATTAGAAAATTATTATACCGTACATGTTCACTCATAATCGAACTTGCAAACTCACGGTTGTATGTGTGAGTTTTTATTGGTACTTATCACTTTATCTACAAACCCAAAAATGTAATTGAAATGGCGATATCACAAAATTATTGTAATTGACATTTTCGTTTCTCAAATGTAATTGAAAAAAATGTCTCCAAAATCTTTTGTAATGACATCTCAATTTCTTTTCACATCTTTATTTATCAAATGTAATTGAAATGTTTGTAACACCGATGTAATTGAAATGGAGATCTCCAAAAACTATTGTAATTCACATCTCCATCTTCAAAAATATATATTTTTTAAACTTTATTCTTTGTTTTATATATTTCATATACAAATGTAGGAAATATAGAATTTACTGTTAAATCTTACACGAGGTTAATATTTATAATTAAGTTCAATTAAGTTATAAACGAAATATCAATTTTAGGTTCATTAACAGTGTTTCTGTTCACAATAATCTCTATATAAGAGAGTGTTTGAAAAATTATTATATATTAATTATATTTTACTTTAGCAAAACACTTTACAATAGGGTAACAAATCCTCATGTTAGATTCTCGTTTCAGATTGGTCAACTCCTAAAAGAAGGTGTATGTTCATCCAACCTCCAATTTTTTTGACTTTTTATCGGATTCTCGCTTCTAGTGGTATAAAATACACTATTAGATTTTAGCTTATATTAGTGTATTTAGAGGTGAAGAAGCAAAAACAGTGACATGTAGTCGTTCACCCTAAAAGAATAACAAAATATTTTATGGCCTATCACATCCTTTGAGGACATGAATATTGTGTCCGCAACAACTCTAGTACCCCTATGTGTCCATCGTTGTTTTATTCCAGACACACATTATATCCTTAACCTCTAACTCTATTTTGTTTTTATTCCAGTACACACATTATATCTTATACCTCTAACTCTATGTTCAATCTCAACTGAATTGACTTCACAATATTTGCATATACCGTCCCTACACTACACAATTAGATTATGTCTCAAACATCTTCGACCATTTTCTCGGTTCATTAGTCAGAGGAGAACGTAAATAAAAAATAATGAGAAGTAAGAGAGAGAAGATGAAATCGATGTAGTCAACAATTCTTGCATAGTGAAGAGGTGGTCAATTCATTCAAATGGCGGTTTTGAACACAAACAAAAAAATTCAAAAAAATCAACAAACTAATAATTAAATTGCAACATCAGAAACATGAAAGCAAAAAATTCATAAGCTCAAATTATGCATATCATAATCTGAGTGTCTATTGACAAAATCTAACTTACAAAGAAAATAAAGAGAAACAAAAGGGAAAACATACATTAAAAAAAAAAAACACTAGGTTTATTTTATTTTTAGGTCTAATGTTCACTTTCATATAACAAAAGAAAAACTCTTATTATAATATTTTTTATGAATATATCTATGTATTTTTTCCTACTAGAGACAATACTTTTGAAAAATCATCCAAAAAAAGATATAAAACGACTCTTTTAACAATGATTCAAACTGTATTTCAAAACATGTTGTAAGGAACTAACCCCATCTCCTAAATCCAATATAATTTCTGTTTGTTGGTAAAACTATTCAAATTTAGTATTTAATAGACATATCCATGCTAATAGCCAAAAATATTAGATAAAAATAGTAAAAAATATATATCAAATATAAATTATAATGTTTGTGTAGGAAACATTTTAGGTGTGTGAAATGTGTTAATCATGACTATTAATGGTTAATGGGTGGTCAAGATTAGATTAAGTAAAAAACTAAAATTTGCCATTCATTTGTATGTTTATAATGGTCATAATTAACCACCTCATTTCTTATACTCTCCATGACAATGCCATTTAAATTAGTTATTCTATCATCAATATGGAATGCCAATACAATTATCAAATAACTTTCTTACACTACACATCAAGGTTGCCCAATACAGATCGAGAAAAATAGCAGTTTGTTAAAAATTCTGCTATGTGGATAGTGCTTGGCATAACAATATTTAACAACAACTTGTCACTAATAGTGTATCAGAACACATCGGAATTGTTCACATTCTGTTATGCTATAGAATTATAGACACCGCTATAGAAGCTATTTGAACATACTGAATAGTGAACATGCACATTCTAGTAATTTGTTTCATTTGTAGTTCAACCAAGCACAACACTAATAGATTCAGAACAAAAGCAGGTACATATCAGATGCAATAAGTTGGAACATTGGAACAGGTTTGTAAACAAAGGTTCGACGCATGTGAGATACCCCTGATGGATTGAGTGTAACTGAATTTCACGCCCGAGCTCCACACCAAGAGAGTGCAGTGCTCGTGGAACTACTGATGGTCTAGCAAGACACGCGTCCAACGATCACGTCTCGGGCCATTGTCTCAGCTACTGTATATATCGCCTTTGGCGATCTGTAAAATGCCTGATAATTAGAACTTCATTGGACTTGGTGATGCAAAGAACAGCAACCTCAGCACCTGCATCAGAGCATTCAAGACCGACTTTTTTTGTTTCAATCAGAAAAAAATAGTTCTTACAATATTTGTTACAAACATGTTAAAATAAATCTAGGGAAACATAATTCTAGGTTAAAACCAAAATAATGGAAACACACTTTTTTTCCCCACTTGTTGAATTTGCTGTTGTTTGACAAGATATTACGGGTCGAGTCTTTGAAATCAATCTCCAGCAAATGTAAGGTAAGTTTGCCTACAATAAGACCCATAATGGCAAAAAAAGGTCCGTAATAAGCACAAAACTTCATATTAAAGGTGTGTATGAGTTCTAACCACGTTCAGAGTCAAATCCTGACACGCACAGTGTGATTACAATTGGATCTACTTCCTATTTTTCGTAAATTATTATTAAAAATATCTACGTGTTAGTGTCAGTATCGTTCTGATGTCTGTGTTCAATGCTCATCGGATAGGATTTAACTAATTCCAGAGGATGACCATTTGACCACATTCACCTATCCTTTTTTCTATCAATGTTTAAATTCAAACATTTCCTTACTCAAAGAATGAGATAATGTAATAGGAACTATGACTCATCACCAAAAATGGTTAAATATGAAAATGGAGTTTACTTAGAAGCTAGACACAATAGGATAGATAAAAGTATCATTTCTGATAGAGACAACAATAAATTGGATTGTCAACTAGTCATAAAACCAATATCAAATGTTACTAAAAAACTGAGCACAGCCATGAAATATTGCATCAAAGGACACATATAAAATAATCTATATTAGGATAAAAAACAAAACATGACAACAGGCCATAATCATGAAACTGTTTGCTGAGTTTTCTCTATCAATTGGGAAAAATGAAAGTAATCAGCCACTTGTGAGGTTAACTTCAAAAATAACGAAGGTTAGCAAAAGTTTATGTAAATCGAACGAAAAGTGAATTTGAATGACACGGGAGCTGAAGGAAAACAAGCTATGAAAGAAGTGTTATCCTGATAAGTATAAAACCTTTTGGCAGAATGATTTATGAATGCACAAAAAAAAAAAAAAAATCGCACAGAATTTTTATTGATCATCATACTCTCTAGCAACACACAAGCCATCCTCGGACATCACTAGTGAAAACTAATTGCAGCATTCTTAATCTGAGATATTTATAACTAAACTGAAACATAATTCCCACATTATTATTGTGATTAACCTAGACAACACATAAAACAGTTTTGTTACATAAAACAAAAGGGTAAGAAGAAACATGACATCTTCACAGAATTATAGATTACTTCTTGTCATTATTATTCAATACCAATAAACTTCAAGAAATGGCAAATGCAAAGTGTGATTTTGAAACATATCTTTTCAAAACCACAATACAATTATTCAAAATCATACATAAGACTGAATCAAAGAGCATAAATAATCCAGAAAGTAAATTAGACTAGGGGTTGAGGGGGAAGTATATCAATTCCACTCTCAATCAGAAGTTAACAAAGTTATGAAATACATCTCAACAAGATCTAAAATCTACAAATCCAATGGTCAAAACAATCAAAGCCATCTCATCACCTTCTGTCAATTGAGGAGAAAAACAAATAACTCAGCACATGTCTTTCATCATTATCATCATTTCATGGCTTATGGTAATATTTCTCAATAAAAAAACAAATATTTATGAAGACAAATTCCAAGTTCCATCACATGTGCCAGAATTCTTACAGATTAAAATGACTATAGAAATCCAGTCCACAACCAATTGTTGAATGACAAACTTCTCTACTGGTCAAACAACACCATAACACAACTCAATTCCAGCCAACACTTCAAAAACCCCATTCATAATAAAGGGTCAAACAAATTTCAAAACATAACAATAAAGGTGGTCTGGTATCCAAACACCAATACACACACACAATATATATTAATATATTACATTCCAATCCCTTCCATTTACGATTCAAATTATTATCGGCATTTATATGTCATGTCAATATCAATATGATGTCCGGTGTTTGGAGTCAGAATTTCATATGCTCATGAACATTTTAGTGGAGAATTATAAATCTATATATATCAACACTTAAATTCAAAGAACATCCATCACAAAATCTCCTTTCATAAACTTTATCAAAATGCATATATAATTCACCCAAAAATTCCAAATTAAAGAGAGAGATACTTCCAAGAACATGATCTTCAGGTCCAAGAGAAGATCCGACAAACATCACAAACAACTCTTCCTGAATTTCACGCAGTCCAGCACTCACACCCAAACCAAATACATCAAGACAACAGAATCAAATCCACGCACACTTCTGCTTCTTTGCTTCCCATGGTATAAAACTGATGAAAAAAAAATAAAAATACAAACCAAAAAAACCGAACTTTTCACAGAACAAACTGATTTTTGGGTTAACTGGTGGTTGTTTTTTACTCATTGGTATAGCAACAGTAATAGATTTAATTATAAAAAAAAATTGATTTATATTTCCGCCGACACTAGCTGAGTCACTGAGTCAACATTCACACACCGAGTCAAATCAATATATCTATTCTATAGAGACCTAAAGCGTCCATTATGAAAAAACATTAGGGACAAATATTAAATTGATCCTCGCATTGTATTTCCTATAAATAATAGCTAACCCTCACACTATTATGACATATTGCGCCGTTCATCAAGAGCAAAGAAATTTACGAAGTTTCTTCTGAGTATGAATCTGTTTCATTAGAAGCTTTATTTCCTTAGAATATTTTTTTGGGTTGTATTTATTTTTCCTAAATTCGTTTCTTTCATTCTAAAGTTCAAATTTTCTTCTTTGATGTCTTTTTATTCACTATAAATCCCTTATAGTCCAAACCCTAATTTCTTTTTATAATTTATCCGATCTGTTTCTTAAGAATCTGGTTTCTTATTTTTTATTGGTATCAAAACGTAGCGGTTTTCTCCTGTTTATTTTCGAGGATTTTTTTTTTATTGTATCTGATGTTTTAAGTCTTTAGGATGTTTAATTTTATCTTATTTTTTGAAATTTTTTCTTTTATGAATTTGTATCCCTATGATGATTTATAATCATTAAAGTAGTGGACTGAATTTCCTTGAAGAAAATGAAGTCAGAGGGATTCACTATATTTTTTTTAATAGTAATTTTCAAATTTGTTTTTCATAGATATAACAATAACATGTGAAATAGTATATAATGTTATTGTTGTTGGTGTTCTTTATTAATGGTAATGTATCTGATTTATTTATACAAGCACAGCCCTTAAGATCGCCTTTCAAATAAATGAAAGTCGTTTTGAGTCATTGCTGTGCTAAATTAAATAACAATTAAGAGTTCATAGAAGGGTTTTCCTTCTATGTTCTCTTCTCCACCATTTGTTTCATATATTCACATGAGGCATGACTCTTTACCTTTGAATTTGTTGCTTTAATCATGTTAACTTCTTTTGCTGAATAACTTCTAGTAAGTTTTGAGCTTGAGATTTAGCTGATTCAAGTTCAGTTCATTGGTGCTTTATTAATGCCTCAACTAACAAGTGGTAACATTTTTTATCAAACTATTTTTCAAATTAAATGTTTGCTTGTGCCATGTTCATTGTTTTTTTAATTTAAATGTTATTTGGAAGCAAGCATGATGATTCAATTAGATGTGTGTGAATGGAGAAATCCTGCTGAACTCAATTTTTTGAGGCAAACCTTCTGACTTGCTAGTTATGTTTAAAGATTATTGGATTTGTTATGTGTGAAATGCCATCAATGATTTGTCTTACTGTGTAAGGATGATGATTCAATTAGATGTGTGAAAGGAGCAATCCTTACTGAACTCAACATATTTGAGGCATTTGATAAATCTGACTTGATTTGATCTGTCTATCATTGTTTTATCTTTACTTGTAGCATAAGAATGAACATTGTGAAAATATTTTATGTTTGCTGAATTTCAATTTTGAGCTACTATCATGTCTTATTTGCAATGTCAACTGTACAGAAATTGATTATTGAATGCAAGTATGATGATATCCAATGTAGATTGTGTGGAAAGGAGCAAAGATCTTTTTTGAACTCAATCTTTATTTGAGGCATTGATATTGTCCTGAATTTGCCTAACAATCTTCAATGTTTTACAGAAAATTTACTATTTTAAACATCTTAATGACCAGATAAAATATCTAATTTTGTAAAGTAGTAACATCATAATGTACAAACTATAGAACCTACTAAACATAAAAACATTGTCAAAAACATTGATGTAGATGAAGTCCTTCAACACACTCTTTGTTGATCATATTCATAGTGAAATTAATGATGTTTACGATGTAATTGAAATATGGATATATATAATAAATTTTTTTTAAAAGGTTTGAAACTTGTTTTGAATTGAACCTTTGAAGCACAATAAACATATGCGTATTAGATACCAATACATAGTCTTAATACCCTACTAATTGAATTATGATATTAAAAGATAAAACAATTGATTCACATTTTTGTAAAGACGCAACTCAAATACTGCTTTTTTGACATATTGAAATCATTCAAAAAAACCTATTACCAAAATGCGTCTTTCATTCTTGAAAAAAATTAATTTTTTAATTAATTGACGATTGTTAAACATAAACTTGTGGAAAAAAAGAGAATAAAAACTTGTGCAAAAATAGAGAGAATACAGTAAACTATAATTGGTGTATTAATATTTCTTCAAACTACTGTGTAAACGATATTCAAGAATAATGTTCTTAAAATTGGATTAAAAATTGAGATGGCGAAGTATCATAACAAAAAGGATAAGGAGCATACTACTACCCCCAACTGTAATGATCAACCCCGTTGTTTGTATACAAGATCATTAATATGGCAATCACTAGAAGTTGAACTGTGGTTCGAAAATTTTAAGATACAATTTTCAGTAGTATAAAATATGTATTTGAAATTTTGCTATTAATTTAAATTTTTAGTACATAATTTATTTTTAAATTTTGAATTTCTTAAAACTTTTTATTTGTAGGGATGTAAAAAACACGATTATCGTATAGATTTAAATTTAAATTATTCAAACTAATTAAATGTTTGAATTAGAGAAGATTCAAATGTCTGTTATCATTATTTACTCTTACATAAGGATGAGAATAGGCTAGTCTAATTGATAGAACCTAGTCTATGTCAAGTTCAGGTCATACTATATTTTTTTTCTAAACATATGAGATATAGGCTTCTAAAAAAGCTTATTTAGTTAAAAATGTTAGGCTAAAGCCACATAATAAGTCTAGGGCTATTAAGCTGACCTATTTAAATAAATATAAATATTATTTTACTACAAGTATTATATTATATTAAATTTTTTTTGTTTGTTATGTATTCAACTTTTGTAATTTACGCATATTAATTTCATTTAGTTTTTTGACATATTCTTTAAAATATAATGTCATATCAAATAAAATTTAATTTTATTGCCAATAACTCGTCAAATCTTGATTTAAAGATATGATTGATTACTTATTATAAAATGTACAATGATAAGACCTTTAAGTAGGCTAACAATGAAGAAAGGAAGTAAGTAAATTAATTCTTGAATGTGATAGAGGTGGAAAATATAAATTAAATACAAAATAACATTGTTATAACATTTTACCTCTGGGAACTGATTGTAGATATCCCATTTTCATTTTTATTTTCTTGTCTTCTTCCTCTCACTTAAGTCACAATAAACCCACGGAAAAGGTATACATTCCCTAAGCCTCATACTTTCACATGTTCTTGGGTATAGTTTTATGGCTTAGGTTAGTGCTCTAGGAAGAGAAGGGTACACATCTCTGAGAGTTGTTTATGTGACGACTCTTTGAGGTAACATATACAACTCTATGATGCTAGTTGAATATCTAGAAAAATGTAGTTTTGGTTAAAAATCTTATTTTCTGCTTAGAGTAGATTTAAATGATTTTAATGGTTTCCTAGAGTTAGTTATACTTTAGAATATTTTTAAGACTGTCTTGAATTTTTACTCAGTAGTTTTGGTTAAAAATCTTATTTTGTGGTCAGAGTAGATTTAAATGATTTTTATGGTTTCCTAGAGTTAGTTTTACTTTAGAATAATTTTTTTAAAGTCTTGAGAATATTTTTTTTTTATTCAGATTTGTCAGCTGAGGTCATGCCTACTACTTTGAGAGTTGTTGGAAAACAAACTTAGACAATTCTCCATAGTTGTGAGTTGATGACGGTCATCGTCATATACTTTTATAATGTTATAATTATTATTTTACTTGTTTTCTATATTAAAGTATTTATTTAAAAATTTGGGGAACACAACCTTTGAAATTTATCTCGATTTCGTCCTTTATTTATTTTAATGGTATTTGCTATATAGTATGTTATTAGTTTGATTTACGTATGAGTTAAAAATATTTAAATATTGAATTGTTGTGCGATTGAATATGTTTTCCAGGAATTACAATGAAATGAGATAAAATTTTAAATATGTATTTTGAGAAATCGTTGTTATAATTATTAAATTGGTAACGGCGTTAGGTGCACCTAGTTACCTCGTTTTGATTAGAGAGAGTTACCCGTTAGATGGAGCCACCCTATGAGAAATATCATTCGTAGGAGGAGAGTGCTATCAACAAGATGTAAGCTCCCTAATTGATGCGTAACAAGAGGTTAAACAAGAGGTCAAGAAGAGGTTAGACAAGTTAAACATCAGACGAATGCTGCAACGAATGGTATTGAGGTTACTTTTATGGGTCTAGCGCAACTAAGTACCCACAACAGTTCATTGATAGTCTAGAGCGTCTTTGGAGAGCATTGGGTTTTTCTAAGGTAAGAGCAGTAGAATTGATATCGTTTCAGCTAGTACGTGTGGCACGTGATTGGTTTGATATAGTGTCACGTGGTAGACAAGTGGGGTCACCTCTATTAGCATGGAGAGAGTTCTCTCAGTTGTTCATGGTTCGTTTTTTCCAGAGAGTGTTAGAGATGGATTAGCTCATGAGTTTGAGCAATTAGATCAAACAGAGGGTATGCCAGTTTAAGAGTATATTGCTCGTTTTACACAGCTATCTAGACACGCTCCTTATCCTATCATTGAGAAGATGCGTGTTAAGAGGTTCATCAGAGGATTGAAGGATTACTTATTTAGATATGTGGTTGGGTTGAATTGTTCTACTTTTGCTGAGGTTTTGAGTTTGGATCTTCATATTGAGCAACGACATAAGGAATAAGGAGGCAATAGACAAGATTCACAGAAGAAACAAAGGGTTAAGGTGGTGGATATATGTTTGGTTATTAGGGGCAACAAAGAATCATGTCTCAAAGAGGTGGTCATAGCAGGCAGTCTTCTAGGAAAGTGCAGAGTCATAGATCAGATTATGGAGCAGCATCACAATCCATTTTCCCTCAGAGACATTCTGGTGTTTCAACTACACGATGTTCTATTTGTGGTAGGTTTCACTTTGGAAATTGTTCCAGAGATGGTAATGGTAAGGTGTGCTATCAATGTGGTCAAGTAGGTCACATCAGGAGGGATTGTCCTATAGACACATTCATCCTCTAGTTATGCATCAACACAAACAACTTTGGCATCCTTTCAAGCTCATTCTGCATCTGTGCGACAAAGTAGAAATTCTTATGTCAGAGGTTCAGGAACATCTCAGCAGGGAGGTAGAGGATTTGGTGGTAGAGGTCAAATACCAGCAGGAAGAGGTTAGGCTCGAGTGTTTACTTTGACTCGTCAGGATGCTCAGACATCCAATGCATTAATTACAAATATATTTTCTATTTGTTATAAAAAGGCTCATGTTTTGTTTGATCCTTGAGCTACACATTCTTTTCTATCCTCGTGGTTTGCTACTCGACTTGGTAAATGTTCATCTTCTTTAGAAAGACTTTAGTTGTAGCTACACTTGTTGGAGGAAATTTGCTTGCTAAGTCGGTATATCGTTCTTGTGATATAACTATTGATGGCAATATGTTGCCGGTAGATCTAGTAGTTATTGACTTGATAGAGTTGATGGATTTTAGGTATGGATTGGTTGGCTTTTTATCATGCCACTTTGGATTGTCATAACAAAGTGGTAGAATTTGAGATACCGGGGCAATCAGTTTTCTCGTTTCAAGGAGAGCATTGTTGGGTACCACATAACCAAATCTCAGCCTTGAGAGCTAACAAGTTAATGAGAAGAGGTCGTCAAGCGTACTTAGCCTTGGTAAGGGATACACAAGTGGCTGAGGAGAAGTTGGAAAAAAACTTCAATAGCATGTGAATTTCCAGATGTTTTTCCTGAAGAACTTCTTGGGTTGCCACCTGATAGGGAGATTGAGTTCTCTATAGACTTGGTTCCTAACAATCATCCTATATCTATACCTCCTTATCGTATGTCCCCATCAGAACTTAAGGAGTTAAGGGAGCAACTTCAAGATCTTCTTGACAAGGGTTTTATTCGTCCAAGTTCTTCTCTCTGGGGAGCATTAGTCTTATTTGTGAAGAAGAAAGATGGATTCATGCGGTTATGTGTATACTATAGACAATTGAATAAAGTAATTGTAAAGAATAAATACATGTTACCTCGCATTAATGAGTTGTGGTCGGGGTATCACCAGTTAAAGATTAAAAAGGATGACATAACGCAGACAACTTTCCGTACGCGTTATGGACTTTATGAATTCTTGTTTATGTCTTTTGGGCTTACTAATGCCCCATCAACTTTTATGGAATTGATGAATCGCGTTTTAAAACCATTCTTGGATCAATTCGTGATTGTATTTATTAATGATATCCCTGTTTATTTCAAGAGTAAAGAAGAACACGAGCGACATTTAAGGTTTGTTTTGCAAACCTTAAGAGACAAACAAGTATATGCCAAATTCTCAAAATGTCAATTTTGGCTAGATAGTGTGGCATTTTTAGGTCATGTTGTGTCTAAGAATGAAATAAGTGTTGATCCAAGTAAGGTGGAAGCAGTGCAGAATATGCCCAGACCTACCACAATAAAGGAGATTCAGAGTTTTCTTGGTTTAGCCGGTTATTATCGATTTTTTTGAATGATTTCTCAAAGATTGCATCTTCGTTAACTAGGTTGACCCAGAAGAAAGTGGAGTTCCGATGGACTGATGCATGTGAGGAAAGCTTTCAAAAATTGAAGGAATACTTGACGTCGGCACCTTTTTTGGCATTACCCATATATGGGGAAGGTTGTGCAGTTTATTATGATGCTTCTAAAGTTGGTCACAGTTGAGTACTTATGCAACAAGGTAAAGGTATAGAATTGTCGCGGCCTAAAATTTCGAGTTTTCATCGAATTCAATGGAGTCGCCACCAAAATTTATTTTAAAATAGGGAAAATATTGGAAAACCCTTAAAAATGTAAAAATGGTCTTTGAAACCAGATTTTGAGTTCGGGAGTCGATTATGCGTAGGGAAGGTATTAGCACCCTACGACATCCGTTAAAATACGGTTACCTTTAATTAATTGTGCAAAATTATATCAACTTAAATATATTTATTTTTCTTTATTATTAAATATGAATATAAATTGTTTTTTATAAATGTGATTTTTTGAGATAAAAGTGTGTTAAAAAAGAATGGAAAAAAGAAAGTTTTTATTAGTGTGCTTGACAAGAGTGTGATCTTGCTCCTACGTATCTCCCGGTGCGATGGAGAAATCAAAGCTACGTAGTTCTTGGTAGAAAATGTGAATGCATTGATTGCTTTTAAATAAATTGTAATTTTGTTACTTAAAAAAGTTAATTTTGACGAACATAAAAAAAAAAACTTGTTTGATTTGAATAATTATTTGAAAATATGAGTTTTAAAACGATCGAGTTGTACAACTCATGTCTCAAAACTCAAGGAGTAAAAAGACGTCACATCTAATTTAACCCTCTTTAGAAAATTTTATTATTCTTTTATAAAATAGAGTTTCAAGAAGACCAAGTAGTACGACTTGTGTCTTAACAATTCCAAAATTAAAAAAAACACATCTAATTAAATTTTAAAAAGTTGATTTTTAATCTATTCATTTATAAAAATAAATTTTAAAGTTATCAAAATATATAATTTGTATTATGCAACTCAGGGATTAAAATGTCATTTTTAATTTAATTGTGAATATGAAATTTAGAACCATCAAATTGTCGCAATTTGTGTTCTAATAACTCAAAGATTAAAAAGATGTCACATCTAGTTAATTTTTAATGAAATATTTGTTATTATTTTATTTTTACTTTTTAAAAATAATACTAAATACTAAACAAGTTATTTTTTTCAAAATAAAGTTAGTAATAAACACGAGAATAAAATAGCAAAAAAGAAAAATATATGGACTTTAACTTAATCTAAAAAAAATTGAAACTAATTACAAATATAATCCTCTTTTAAACTATTTTTTTTAATTTAATAAGTGAAGAAATAAAAATTATCTTAATACTAAATAGCACCATCCAAAAAAAGAAAAATCTATTATAATATGAAATAAATTATATTTATTGTTATTTAATTATATCTATAATTACTCATATTAATTAGAATTATTATGATTAAATGAAATAATTATCATGAAGATTTGGAAGAAAAAGAGAAAAGTCTATTGATC
>PGTU02013923.1:0-22030 GCA_002896215.2 Cicer echinospermum
GATAATTTGGTAGGTTGAATCAAAAACTTAATTTCATTCTTTATAAGGAGTCATGACATTAATTTACGATAAAACCCACCTCAAGAAAAGACAGCCTGTCAAGTTAAGCACATACTCATTAAAAGAAATAAGAATTTTGGATAAAGCATGTTTGTATACCTCAGATGGAATATTATTTTTTTTTAAACACATGCTGATATTGTATTAGTAGACTATAACAAAATATGTTCTTTTAATTAAAAACAACAAAACCAAAGCCACCATACCTCATTTGATTTTCTTGTCACTGTTGCAATAATCTTTTCTGATTCAGATGGGAATACAATTGACCATAAGTCCCTGAATACAAAGCAGTATTCATCCACTACTTCATGAATGCAATTGCTCTTCAATGCATGACCTCTAATAACACCATTATCAGCCTCAACAGAGTACCAGTATATATTTGAAAACTCACGTTTCAGAATCTCGATAGCTTCAGGAGTTTTTGGGTATAAATATGCATGTTTGTTAATGTCAATAATTAGATGCAGACGCTGTTCAGTTGAATCAGTATAAGGCAGTGGAATAACTCGAGCAACAGTATGAGCAAGACTCAAAGAATTGAGTTCCTTCCCAGTGTATGCATCAAGAAAAGAAAGAACAGTTGGTGCAGTCAAACTTGGTCCACATCGCCCAATTACCAGAATAGATGGATTTTCATCCAGTGCGTGATGATGCGGAACCTGCCACTGATAAATGTTAAGCCCAACTGGATGTTCACACTCCTCTGATTTACGCAGAGTATGAGACATAATAGACCAAACAACATGTCCGTCTCCAGTGTGCAAAGCGAAAACCTTTCCTGCCCTTGTAAGTACTATAAGCAACTTACGAAAACCATTATGATCACGAGTCATTTTGCTTTTCTCAGAACTCCTCAACCTAAGCTTTTGAATAGCTACTTTATCCTCAGGGCTTGCAATCATTAGAGTTCCTTTGAGTTTCAGCACATGTCCCTTTCAATATAAATTGTCACACGAAAGCACCACTATTAGTAAAGCAGTAGTAGATTATATCCACAGAAAAAATCCCAATTCTAAGATTAAAACAACAGAATATATACATATAGAGCAATATCAAGTGGAAGTGTGAGAGGGTCTAATCTTGATAACCACAACCATACATGAACATTCAAGATTGTTTACTTCAATAAAATCTTGATCAAGATTAATTTTTCTAATGAGAAGTACTCTCATGTGATACACACAAACGAACACACATGTATGTATAATAAAATAAAATTAGGCAGTATCAAATTCTTGTTAAACATATCAAGGACATACCTTAAGCCATTCAAATAGATTCTGTTCCACTTTTGCCACAGACACACCTTCCTTTTCCACAGGTAGTTCGGATGTTGTTACATCAACAACTGAGGCAAGACCGTCCTCTCTACTCCAGACAATTTCACCTTGTTGAACTAATAGGAGGGAATGGTCCTCCATTACCATTAATGCTCTGAACCCATGAGATCTATCTGTCCTGACATAATTGTTTATGAAAATCTTCTCAATATTTCCTCTTTGATGGTCTATTACCAAGTTTTCCTTTAGCAAATCACTATTCCAATCATTAACATCCTTTACTGAGAGATGAACTTTATTGTCTTCATATTGAACACATGCAAAAACATGTTGATCCTCTGAAATTGACAGAGCATTGCTAAAAGCTGCTGTATTATCAATTTTGTGCACCACCACCAACTCACCTTCATTTGTCACTTTAGTTAAAAGAACCCAGGAATTGATTTTTAATGCGAACAGTCCTGGAAGCCTTGATGGTAATATTACTGCCTGTCCAGACGAATCCTCAATGAGGTCTGAAATTTGCTTCTGGTTGTAGTTAATATCTCCATTGTTGATGTTTATTGTTACTATCTTTGATCTTGCACTGTCCAATACCACAAACTTGTCACCTGGGATTGATAATAATTCCCCTGAAGTTCTAAAGGGAAGTACTAAATGATTATTCTTTAACAACTCCCCAGTCTCGGCATTCAATAGATACACATTAAAATTTGAAGAACCAACAAAACCAGCTACATAGATCGCTTCAGTAGACTGAATAATATCGGTAACTTCAATGCTGCAAATACGATTAAGATAAAAACATCAATGGCATTTGATTGCTTCAAAAAGAACATTTGGCTTATCATACTCTATATCTGTCATACCTCTCACCAGCAAAATCTTTCCTCCAGAGAACTTCACCGTCTATGCCAGAAATGGCATGGAGACACCCTTTACCAAAAACAAGGATCAGATCATCCTTGTCAGCTTTCAAATTTTTCTGCAAAATGTAAAAATTGCAGTTAATTGCATGTGTTTAGAAAATACTCATGTACTCCCAGGTTCAGATACAACTAAATAAACCTAGGTCAAGGCAGGTTCATGACAGTAAACGGGGACAGTGCAGGACAGTAAACGGGGCCAGTGCAGATTCATAAAGATGGCAATGCTGACAAACTACCCTTCCCCACCACCATCAACCAAACCAAAAAAGGGAGGGCAGGTTAGCCTATTTTGAAAAATGGGTTGGTTAAGCAAACCCACTGTTTTATGGTGGATTGACAGGTCAACCTGTTTAACCAATGAGATTTTTTAATAAAATAAAGACATTAAGTGGCAAATTGAAATGAATAGAGCTTCTGAAAAAATTTAATGAGATAAGATGTAAAGATGTAACTGAGATTAAAAACCAAGTTTGGGTTAAGGCCTTCAAAAGTTTCAAATAACAAAAAGAAATTATTAAAATAAAAACCTAAATAGCTCTCTTAATTTCAGTTTTAACCCAGAGGGTCATATAGATCAAGAAATCCTAATCAAAAGAGAGACTAAATTTTCTCCAGATCTGTCATATCTAATTCCAGACTTTGGTTCTTAGAATCAATTCCCTTTTTCTTTTGAATTATTACTCAATTGCCTTATTCATTTTCAAACCACCACTCAGTTTTTCATTGTTAAGTGTCAGAGAAATATGCTTTTATTTGGTCTATGACGTCATGATGCCAATGTCAATGATGAGCTGCAAGTAAGGCTAAACAAAAATGTCATCAAGTATTTGTCCATATAATTTCCAGTATGGAAAACCACAATCATGAAATCTTTAAAATGCTTAGTGGCTTGGAATATGTGGAGTAGAATGTTTGCATTCTGTCTGTAGTTTCGTACTTCAAACATCAGGTGGGGCTTTTTATTAGTTTTAGGAGCTTTCATATGAGCAACAGCAAAAACTATTGAGAAAAATTCAAGTCTCACATTGAAAAGAGACAAGGCCTAAAAAGAGTTTATAAAGAGTGACACTCATCACCTTACAAGCCACTTTTGTAAGATTTAGTTAGGCCCAACCCAAATTATAAGATGGTATCATAGCCTATCCAAGATTTGTTAGGTCACCCACTATCAAACGACTTGGGTCACGCTCCAAATGTCCAATCTTGAGTCTAAGGGGTGTGTGTTAAGAGTCCCACATTAGATGAGATATGACATGAAAATGTGTTTATAAGTGAGAGACATCTCTCACCTTACGAGTCGGTTTTGTAAGTTTGAGTTACATAATGCAATTATAAGAAATCCTTTCCCACTAAATGATGTCACTGTATATGGAATCATGGATTGAATGATGCCACAATGAATTGTTAAATAACCAAGTATTGACATGTTTGAAGGAAATATAATACTGTGGCAATATGTTTGTGTTTCTATGGTACAAGGGGAGCTAAATCTTTAAGCATCAAGTTATGGCAGATATTGTTTTCTTAATCTTTTTGTAACATTCTTACTTTACTCAATAAGAAACCACAAATTGCATTTCATATCTAACAAGAAAAGCTATGGTACTTATAAAAAACCACTTACTGGAATGTTTAATATTGACTTTGATTCCTTTGATCCCTGAAGAGAAGACTCCCAAACCATCTGCCCATCAGGTAAGTTCCATGCTCTCAGTATACTTCCACCAGATGAAAGAGTAATGACATCTGAAACATTAA
This sequence comes from Cicer echinospermum, assembly GCA_002896215.2. NCBI lineage: Eukaryota > Viridiplantae > Streptophyta > Magnoliopsida > Fabales > Fabaceae > Cicer > Cicer echinospermum. Next base: position 4,034 of record PGTU02013923.1, read on the forward strand.
AAAACACACTTATGAATTCAATCACTACTGTCTGCTTAAACTAAAACAAATCTTGATGCAGAAAACAATTCATTCCAACAAAGTAACAACAAGCACACAGGAAAAGACAAATTAATGGAACTTCAACTAAGAAATCACTGTAAGTCTTTGTACTAGTGCATGCCATCTTTTAATTTATCATAGTTTGAAACAATGAGACAGAAAACATGTGGAATATCATTTGTTTCCAAGATGCAGATAGGCACAGGAGATATTTGGACAATAGACACTTGAAAGTTGATATCAAGTGGAACAAGTTTGAGGGTAACTTTACTATGTTATGCGAAAGTTGTTTGCTGTTTGATATCTTCCAGCAATTACAGTGAGATGGGCATCAGATTGATGCACCATGGTTCTAGATATGCAATTCCAACATCTTCATGTGAAACCACATATGGGAATTACAACATAGATTGCAATGAAAGGACTGCATGCGACTATGCGTTTATGAGGAAATATATGACATACTTGTGATGTTTTGGTCACGAACTTGTTGTTCTTCAGATATGTTAGCAGAAGAAATCCAAACAAAATATATTTTCAAAGGGAAAATAACTTTTAAATAACTAAACTGAGTACAAAAAGGAACAGAAAAGGATCATGGTAACAAGAAGAATCCTAGACATTAAATGTCACATCTCAATAGAGAGATAGTTGTTATTAAATTAAAAATTATAAAACTACAGTATAACTTTTCTGCAGTATAATTAACACTAGATAGCATGTAGTATCATTCTGCAAGAAAATATATCAAACGAAAACAGGTTAGGCATATTACATTTTCCTAGGGCAATGTCGAGTCCATCAACAACATCATTGGTGCCAAGAACATGCCTCCAAACTGCAAGCAACAAAAACACAGTTCATCATTTTCTGATTCCAAACGAAACAAAACAAATAACCAAGCAAGCAAGCAACAGTTGTTGCTTGGGACGGCTTGATTTACTTTGAAACCAGTTAAAGACTATAAAGTTCAATATTGGTCATTAACCTATGGTAGCTTCAAAAACAATATTACGTTACTAATAACTGTGCTTGTTTGGTTTCAAGGTGCTATGGATAAAATCAGTGATTCACTGTGATTTAGAGTGCTTCTGCAAAATCACAGTATCTTGCTTTGATTTTATCAATCACACTGCGAAACCAAAGATGCACTTAAATTAATAGACTGCAATAGCAGTTGAGCAAATTAGCCATACAAATCTCTCCATGGCGAAGGTCGAGTGAAGCCACAACATTCTCTTCAGTAGACACCAAAACACGCTTTCGTCCAGTCTTTTGCGTATGGAACACAGCATGCTTCACCTTCCCGATGTACTGTTGGTGCCTGCGATTAGTAGCCAAAAACATATATTAATTGTCACTAATATTCAAACGCATAAATAGGCAAATTCAAGCATTAGAATCAAAGTTTTCGTTATTTAAGCATAAACTTGATTCAACTGAAAGATAAAAACCGATCAACATATTAACTAAGCTTTAGATTAAGCAGCTAATATTTGTAAAAACATCGATAAGTTTCAAATTAGAAAGAATATCAACACGCGGGTGAAAATAGATCGAGGTTTAAGTGGCGATGGTTACGAGTGAAAAATGAAAACGATTTGAAATGAATTGAAGGTAAAATGAGTAATTAAAACAAATCGAATAATCGCGTGAGTTGAGGTGTGATTGAACTCACCAATCCATGAGGCCAACTTGATCTTCGTAAATCGAAGAGACGATATTGGAGAGCGAGAGAAAAAGTAGAAGGGTGAGAAAAACCCTAATCGCCATGGTTATGGCGATACGGCCACACGCACGGATCTGAAGAGTGAGTGAGTAATAAGAGTGAGTGGTAAATTGTAATCCTCGCGGTTCACGGCGTTCTTTAGGAAGAAGATACAAGCTGACTTCTCACACAACGCAGTGTTTCTTTGGATTAATTAAATTTTGGGTGGTCTAATTAACTTATCAAGGGCACTCACTTTTCTGGTTAAAGAAGGAAAATAGATTAAGGGGACTTTATTTTTTTTTTTTAATCTTTACTGTCAACTGATTTAAATTTCAATTAAGAGATAAAGAAATATAATTAATAATTAATTTTTTTTAAATTGATTTTAATTTTTATAAAAATTTGTTTCGATTAGTTAAAATTTAAATTGAATTATTTTTAAACAATTTATTTTTAATTTGAGTTCATTATTTTTATTTAAATATATTTTATAAATATTTGTATTTAATTGAGATAAATCTATATGAAAGAATAATATTTTCTCAAATACTCTCTAAAGTCATTTATTTAATTATACATAATAGTTTAAATTTCTAATCTTTTAAAAAAGAGTGCAAACGCACCGCATTGACATCGTAAAAAATAATTTTTCACTCGCATACAATTCTAATCATTCAATTTAATATATATATTATATAATTTGTTCAACATCATTTAATATCTATTTTAATTGATAATTATAATTAATAATAATATAAACTATTTTATAATATCATATACACAATTATTTTTATTTTCAAAATAAAGGTTTATTTATTACGAAATATTTCAAAAAATAAAATAAAGAATAAAAATAAAAAATCTTAAAATAAGCATTTTCTTTTTGAAAACTGTAATATATATATATATATAATATATCATATAGTAATATTAATTAATTATTATTTTATACATAATCCTCGTCTGTTCTATTTTTAAAATAGAAGTATTGATATATTTCATTTAAAATTTAGATTAAATAAATATAACTTTTGCTTTAAACTCAAAATTCTTCTCCCCTGTTGTTAATCGAGCGGTTTTATTCCCCACTGTTGAAACCATCGAATTTGGTAGAGTTAGTTCTTTTAGGGCTAAATCTATAAGCTTTTGTGAAAATGGTTGTATGAGTTCATGTGGCTGTGCTGGTTTGTCTTTTGATGAAAGACGTGGTTTTGGTAGGAATTTTTTGGTGTCTTCTTTATTTTCAAAATTTAACTTCTATGGAGAATAGGAATGCGTTGAATGTTAGGATTCCTAGGGGGATTTAAGGGAGAAGAGGTTGAATAGTATGGTTTTGAGTATTGTTATTGAGTCTATTTTTCTTGTTTTAAATTCTCTTTCATGGAGCTTCAATTAGGACCTCAAGGTTTTCTTAGAAAATTGGATGCAGTGGTTTTGGGATAATGTTTCAAAGCAGAATTTTAGGTTATAAACTTGGATTTTTCTATTTTAAATTTGGGTATTTATGAGTTTTGACCATGAAGATAATGATCGTGAGAATGATAGGAAAAGTGATGGGAAGATCATAGATTTTTTTAGAAAAAAATTTAAAAGTGATTTTTACTTTATATTTGTAAAAATTATTTTATTGATAATTTATTTAAAAGAAAATAAGTTGTTTAAATATATTTATTATTTATTATAAAAATTAATTTTGATATTTAATAATTCAGGTATTATTGTTAATATTTTGATATAATAAAAATTACTTTTTAAAGATTGTATTTTTTAAAAATAATTTTTATGAAAAATTTTAAAATAGTTTTATTTTTATTATTTAAAAAATTAATAGAAATAGAGAAAACCTGAAAATTATATTTTAAGGATAAATTTTTTAAATTAAGTTTTTATTTAATTTTTATAAATATTATAATAAATGATAAAATAGTATAAAATTATTTTAATAATCTTAAATAAATAGAGCTATATCTTGGATTTTACTTTGTATATTTTATGTAATGGATATTTTTAACTGAAGATGGAGCTGAATAGAAAACAAAGATTAACATGCTTAGAATTTTTTTTCTTTAAAAATTACATGAAAAAATATTATAAAATAATAAAATATTTGACATATCACATTATATAAAAATAAAAAATAAGAGAAGTAAACTCACATTATTATATTTATAAAAAATCTATATTTTTAAATTATAAGTTAACTTTTATCGATTTGAATTACATTTATCGATCAAAGGAGAATACTTAAAATATACACAATTAAAATAAAATATGAACAAAATAATAATGAAAAAAAAGTTAAAATATCTAAAATTAATTTAAGATAAATACATTATTTTTTAAATAATACTTTTACTTATTTTTTTAGTATAATAATAAAAAAATGTTTTTTTTTTAAGAAGTGTTTTATTAATCCTAAAGTTTTAACATTATTAAACCTTTTTTTTTTTGTCTACACCCTCTTTAATTTTTCAAAATAATAGAGAAACTCGTGCTTATAAAAGATTAGACAAAACAGAAATATTGATGTAACCCATCTATAACAGACAAATAAAAATATGTCACAACAGTTTTTAAATTTAAATTAATTAAAAAATATAAAAAAAATATCAATATTATTAAATTAAATATCTTTAGTTGAAATCCAAAATCTCAATAATCATAATAAAAATTACCATATTTTATCTTATCGACTAAAATAAAATTATACAACTGATATGTCTCTTCTCTTATAAGAAAAATATTCAAGTACCGGTGCACCTTAAGTAATGAAGTTCACATTGGTCTTGAGGGCATGTGACGCGGTATTTTTATAAATCGTTATCGTAACGTATCTTCATGAAAGTTGTTACTTGAGCATCAATACAATCATTTTACCCTATTTGTTTCTTTTTCCCACGGAGGATTTTAGTTTTGAAGTTGCATCCTTTTAGATCTCTAAAAAGCAATCATAGAAACCCCAAATCTCAAATCTGAGACTTTACCTCAAATCATATGGCACTGTCTTCTCTTTTTCAGTTCCACTTGGTTGCAAAGTTGGAACAATCACACACGCTCCTCCACTCAGCTTCGCTGTCATTTAGGTACTTTATATGTTCTTTCACTCTTCATTATTGAAGCATTTATTTTAACTTGAATATATATGGTTTCTGATTAGAGTTGAACTCAATGTTTTCCTTTTGCAGTGTTTTATTATGCTTATGCCATTTGGAACTATAACATATTGGTTACCCAAAAGTGATTGGTGAATATGCACTCGTTATTACTGTTACTATTTTTGGATGTGAAAGACAAGTACTAGCTTATGACCACTTTGAATACTTTCATGTAATAGTTGCATTCATTAATGTACTCATTTGGATTTTTGAGTAAAATTAATGAACATTATTGATTTGGATTTTAGTGAATGGCATCTATTAGAAGAACCATGACTCAAGTTCCTGTAGAACTATGTTCTGTAGCTTCCTCTTTGTCTAAGTCCTCACATAGTCCTCGAAACTCTCCACCGTCCGATCGATTTGTTAAGTTCTTCGGTTACGGCAGTCTCGACTCCCGTGCCTCTGTGCTTGGTGTTTTATCACCAAGATCTTTGAGGGCTATTGAGAGATCAAAACCAAAAGGACAGATTTGGAGGAAGGTGATTTTCCATTTTTTCATATGTTCATTATTGGTGTTTCGATTGGACTCATTTCCGCTGGCATCGAGAAACTTATTGTCCCCGAATCTCATGTCGAAACATCAAGATTTCGACATTGAGGTAATATCTAAAGTTAGAAATTTTCGGTCGCTTGATGATAATGCGAAGATAATGAGACACCGTTAGTTGTTGATGATGATGTGAAGTTTGATGCTACTTTGATTTCAGCAGTGCAAGAACAACAACTAACAGATGGTGTAGCATATAAAATCTCCAATAGCCAATTTTATGAAGATTCATATTTTGAGTCTCGAAGCTTCTCATAATTGTCACACCGACTTACAATCGTCTATTTCAAGCTTATTACTTGCATCGCTTGTCACAGACTTTGAAATTGGCCGCACCTCCTTTGTTGTGGATTGTTGTTGAGACAAATTCTCAATCTGAAGAAACTGCTGATATCTTGAGGAGTAGTGGAATTATGTATAGGCATCTGATTTGCAAAATGAATCTGACCAACAACACAAGCCATAGAAGGAATCTTATGAGAAATGCTGCAATAGCTCACATTGAAACTCACCGCCTCGATGGAATCGTCTATTTTGCAGATGACGATAACGTATACTCGGTGGAACTCTTCCAGCAAATAGAGAAATAAGGTGTTTTGATTTCCAAGATATAATTTTTGTTTGCTGCAACTTTTTCTCTTTCTCTTTCACTATCACTACTCAGATGAATGTTTTTAGTCATTTATTTATGATATGTAGAGTATTGAGCAATGTGGATAAGATAATAGCAATTATAGATACCTACAAATTATACTAGGACCCACGGATCAAATTTTGTCAATTTCCGAGATAAAGACTATCTTTATACATTGCTTCTTCAAAGTTTTCTGCATAATGTAAAGTGAAATCTTCATGAGTCTTATTTTTCTTTTGCAATGGTTTTTTTTCTTCTTTTCATGTCATTATTAGGACTTAAGAGATATCCCCATTTTGATTTACAGGAGGTTTTGGAACATGGACTGTAGCAAGACCATCAGGGGATAAAAAGTGGCCATCATCTTGCAAGGGCCAATTTGTAATGGAAGTCAAGTGATTGATGGCACATAAATAATGAGAATCAGATGTGAAATCTAAAAGATTTCATGCTGAAATGCCAGGTTTGTGCCTTCAATAGTACAATACTCTGGGATCCAAAGAAGTGGCACCCGGACCGGCTCCTTAAACCTATCATGCAGCTCGAATCAGTCAAGGAAAAATTTGTGGGTTGGTAACTTAGCATATCTTCTTCTTTTTGGTTTTAAACTTTTATATATTATTTAGTATATTATTGTGTCCAACCCAACCTGTCAAATTGGTCTGCAGCGAAATACATCAAATTTCAGATTAGGTAACTGTTGGGCTGAGACTCACTGTACGGGGCGAAGCCCCCTACAGTACGGTTTAGAGATAAACTTGTAATCTGAATTGTAGTATTTAAACGCAAGTTGTTATCTAATATGAAATGATGTTTTGATCAATTGTGGGTTTTTTGCCCCTATATGCAGGTTAGCACATTGATTGAGCAGATTGTTGAAGATGAGAGTCAAATGGAGGTTTAATGAACGACTGCTCGAGAGTTATGGTTTGGCATATTGATCTTGTGTCATCTTATTCGTTCTATCCTCGGGAAATGGATTACAGAGAACAACCTAGACGTTATTTGGAATCTTCCACTTGCACAAAATTCTTGATAAAGAAGTGGAGAAGGAGATCACTATATTTTCATCCTATGGTAAGTGAAAACTTCAGTCTCTGACTAATACTTTTATATCCCATTTCCGTTTCTTTTAAAATAAGTTACTCTCAATCCTTTTATATTTCAAGTTTTACCTCGTAGATGCTTGTTTGATTAAAAAATATCCTGCTGAAGTTAATTCAAGAAAGAAAATAGGAAGATTTGATATTCCTGCAAATATCAAGCAACCAGTCTCAGAAAAATGCATATACTCTAGTTGCTTCTATAATGGAAACTGTTACGAATGTAGGACGCGATGGTTCAAGTTAATAAACCAAAAATGTTATTGATAGTTACAATGTGATACAAAAGCACACACACCAACCTCAATATATACTAATATTGGGGAGACAGTCTCATATCAACTATGAATTGACTAAATGTTAGATAGATAAGAGAAGTAACTCATATTCACATCAGAATAGCTTCAAATTTTTAGTAGAGATGTTGTTTTCCAATATCTTGGTGGTTATGAATCATCATTCAGTTGATGTTTTTAGTGCTCCTCTAACTTCCTCATAACTCTTAAATCTTAATCATAGCCAATAATATATCATTTTTAAGATGCTTTATATTCTTATGTTTTGAAAGCTATATACGAGTTGGGAATTATAATTTTGAATGTGTGGTCGTATTTATTATACATAATGTCCCAAAATAGTACATTCATGTTCTGTTCTGCATTGCTGCAGGGAAGATTATAAAGAATTGGAAAGCATCAAGCTAGTGCTTCTTTATTTATCTTCACCTTCTCAAACAGCAACTCCGATATCACATTCGTCATGGCAGTGGCTTGTGATACCATCCATATAAGTCCACTGATTAATTGTGCATTTTAACCTCTAACAGCTTATGCATTATAATTACAAATTGGGATTCATTCTGAATTTTGCAGAGGCAGGAAGCCAGGAATGTTTCTACTGGCCAGTTGGTCGTATGTATCATATATTTGTTTCTTTTAACAACTTAGTATCTCTCCTGTAACATTAAGAGGAATTTTTAATGTCAATATTTCAATGCTTACCTATTTGTAATTTTGTTTCATTTCATTTTTTTTTTTAATATTATAAAGTGAAATTTTTATGTTAAAATTTTCAATTGACAATAGAAGTTTGAACTTAGAGTCATGACTTTATTGAGTATAAGTTACTTTTTTATCAATTGAATTCACTTTTACCGACTCGTTTATGTTTTGACACGTCCCGTGCCCAATTAAAAAAATAAATAAATAAAAAATAAATAAATATAATAATAATAATTAATAATAATAAATAAAAATAAATTAATTTTATTCACTCTTCACTCCCTCATTTTCTTCTATATTTTCTCTCTCTCGGCACACAACTTCCCTCTTCCTTTTTTTTTGTTGTTTTTTTTTTTTCTTTCTTTTTCCTTCCTTCTTTATTCTTCTCACTCTATTACTCAAACCTTCAATCCTTAAAATAGATTTAACATCCCCACAAGCTTAATTTCTCAAACTACTACAAATTTTTTTGTTGGAATTTTTGGGTTAGGGTTTGTGTTCTACAAGGAAGAAAAATGGTACCCATCTCTTGAAAGTGGTTTATTGAGACTCATTGAGGTAAATGCACAACTCTAATCCTAGTATGAATTCATAGAAAAATGTAGTTTTGAGTAAAAATCTTATTTTGTGCTTAGAGTATATTTAAATGATGTTGATAGTTTCCTATAGGTAGTTAAACTTTAGAATAAATTTATCTAAAGTCTTGGAAATATTTTTGATACTCAACAGATTTGTCAACTGAGACCTTGCCGGCTACTCTGAGAGTTGTTCGAGAGCAAACTTAGACGATTCTCCATAACTGTGAGTTGACGACGATCATCGTCATATATTTTTGTAATGCTATTATTATTATTTTATTGTTTTCTATATTAAAATATTTATTGAAAAATTTGGGAAACACAACCTTTGAATTTTATCTCGATTTCGTCAATTATTTAATTTAACGGTCGTTGTTATATAATATGTTATTAATTTGATTTACGTATGAGTTAAAGTATTTAAATCTTGAATTGTTATGCGATTGAGTATCCTTTTTTTATGAATTACAATGAAATGATTTTAAATGCGTGTTTTGGGAAATCGGTGTTATAATTATTAAATCGTTAACTGCGTTAGGTGCACCTAATTACCTCGTTGTGATTAGATTTAGCGGAGTTATCCGTTAGATGGAGCCGCCCCTATGAGAAATATGGTCCATAGGAGGAAAGGGCTATCAACGAGATGTAAACTCCCTAATTGATACGTAATGATGCGTTGCTGGAGTTGAGAGGAGAGGGTCATCCGTTAGATGGAGCCGCCCCTAAGGGAGAGGCCACCTTAAGAGGAAAAGGCTATCAATGAGATAAAACCACCTATTGGGTTCTAAAAATTTGTATTGTTACTTGTTTGATTTTATAATGATTTTAAGAATGTTCATTTTGATTTCGTTTCGTATTTCACTGGATTTTTAATATTTCTGTCAAACGATTAAACAGTTATTCGTGTCTTTTGTGTTTCCCTTCTAATTGATGGTGGTTGTTGTCTCCTCACTAAGTCCTTGTGACTTACCCCTTTATGTTGCTTATTTTTTTTCAGATTCGCAAGCAGCTGAGTATGAATCTATTATTTGATTCAAGTCTCAACATACTTCTTTTTTTTGGTAGGCCTATTCGACTGATGACCATTTTTGTAAGTTGAGTCTATGTAATTGCAGCTATTTTGGGATCTAGAAAGTCTATTTAGTTTTTTTTTTTTTTTGGAAGTGTATTAAGCAATTTGATTATGTTATTTGAATTATGACTGGATTGAAAGTTGAACATGGATTTTTACAAAATTTGGGAATGTTGAAGTTACAGAGGACCAATAGCGTATCATTTGGCACTTCCACCGGATCTATTTTGGTGCAAAAATCCCTCTCTAACTTCAACATTCCCAAATTTTGTAAAAATCCATGTTCAGCTTTCAATCCAGTCATAATTCAAATAACATAATCAAATTGCTTAATACACTTCCCAAAAAAAAAAAACTAAATAGACTTTCTAGACTCCAAAATAGCTGCAATTACATAGACTCAACAAATGTTACAAAAGTGGTCCTCGATCAAAGAGGCCTACCAAAAAAAAAGAAGTATGTTGAGACTTGAATCAAATATAATAGATTCCTACTCAGCTGCTTGCGAATCTGAAAAAAAATAAACAACATAAAGGGTAAGTCACAAGGACTTAGTGAGGAGACAACAACCACCATCAATTAGAAGGAAACACAAAAGGCACGAATAACTGTTTAATCGCTTGACAGAAATATTAAAAATTCAATGAATAACGAAACGAAATCAAAATGAACAACCTTAAAATCATTATAAAAATCAAACAAGTAACAATACAAATTTTTAGAACCAAGAGGCAACTTTATCTCATTGATAGCCCTTTCCTCTTAAGGGTGGCCTCTTCCTTAGGGGCGGCTCCATCTAACGGATGACCATCTCCTCTCAATTCCCGCAACGTATCAATTAGGGAGCTTACATCTCGTTGATAGCCTTTCCTCCTACGAACCATATTTCTCATAGGGGGCGGCGGCTCCATCTAACGGGTAACTCTCCCTAATCACAACGAGGTAATTAGGTGCACCTTAACGATTTAATAATTATAACACCGATTTCCCAAAACACGCGTTTAAATCATTTCAGCGTAATTCATAAAAAAAAAAATACTCAATCGCATAACAATTCAAAATTTAAATACTTTAACTCATACGTAAATCAAATTAATAAACATATTATATAACAACGACCGTTAAATTAAATAATTGACGAAATCGAGATAAAAATTCAAAGGTTGTGTTTCCCAAATTTTCAATAAATATTTTAATATAGAAAACAATAAAATAATAATAATAGCATTACAAAAATATATGACGATGATCGTCGTCAACTCACAGTTATGGAGAATCGTCTAAGTTTGCTCTCTCGAACAACTCTCAGAGTAGCCGGCAAGGTCTCAGTTGACAAATCTGAGTATCAAAAATATTTCCAAGACTTTAGATAAATTTATTCTAAAGTTTAACTACCTATAGGAAACTATCAACATCATTTAAATATACTCTAAGCACAAAATAAGATTTTTACTCAAAACTACATTTTTCTATGAATTCATACTAGGATTAGAGTTGTGCATTTACCTCAATGAGTCTCAATAAACCACTTTCAAGAGATGGGTACCATTTTTCTTCCTTAGAACACAAACCCTAACCCAAAAATTCCAACAAAAAAAATTTGTAGTAGTTTGAGAAATTAAGCTTGTGGGGATGTTAAATCTATTTTAAGGATTGAAGGTTTGAGTAATAGAGTGAGATTGAAGGTTTGAATAATAGAGTGAGAAGAAGCAAGGAGAAGTGAAGGAAAAGAAAGAAAGAAAAAACAACAAAAAAAGGGAGAGGGGAGTGTGTGAAGAGAGGGAGAGAGAGAAAAAATAGGAGAAAATGAGGGAGTGAGATGGAAAGAGAGTGAGAGTGAGTGGAGTTAATTTGTTTTTATTTATTATTATTAATTATTATTATATTATATTTACTTTTTATTTATTTATTTTTTAATTTGGCACAGGACGTGTCATGTTTATCTTATCACAAAAAAATATAGTTTGTATGATAAATTCAAATAAACTTATTTTCCTAAGTTTTATTGTGCATACCTATTTATTTATCTTATATATTTTAAAGAGAGTCTAAGTTTTTGTGTTATCTCGTTTTTAATTTTTCTTTTTCTCAAGTATAAAGGATTCCAAAGTGAGCAAAATTTTCTTTAACAGATTTTCTTCTTATGTTTAGATTAACTGTCGTTTATCCGACTCTGTAATAATTCACACGAGGAATATATTCAATTTATACCATGATACAAATTACAATTTAGTTTTTTTAACACCAATATATTTTTGTTTTAAAATTAACGTTTAATTATATGGTTAGTTCCAGTAAATTAATATTTTATTTTTATTTTTGTCTATGTAATTTTTTAATTTTAAATTTAATCCTGTAAATTCAATTATATTTTAAAATTGTTTTATTTTAAATAATTATTAAAAAAATCTGAAATGACAAATAGAGAAATAAGAAAAAAAGAACATATATAGATTTTTATTTTTTGTCTACGTAATTTTTTTAATTTTAATTTTAATCCTTATAAAGACAAAAAAAAAGGAAATTATAGATTTTTATTTTATTTTCGTCCAATAAATTTACGTTTTATTTATTTATTTATGTCTTTTCTCCGTTTATTATTTGTAATAGTCGCTGATGGATTATTTTAAATAATATTAAATTAATAAGGTTAAGTTTGAAAGAAAAAAAGTACAAAAATAATTTTAAAAAACACTAACCAAAATAAGGCGAAAATGGGGGATGAAATGAAAACACGTAGGTAACATGTAACACTACGAATTAGCTGAGTAAGCTTAACATGTCATGTGGTTTGAAGTCGCAAACAGTCACATCGTGTTCTTCTTCTTCTTCTTCTACACCACGCATCACTGAGAAAAATTATCATCATCCATGGAAACCAAACTGTTTGATCCGTTTCTTCACTTTCCCTCCGTCTCTTCATCCACCTCAATTTCCACACTCACATTCTTCTCCCCCCTTCCTCTTCGTCGCTACCTTCTCTCAAATTACTCGCTCACAATTCCCTCTCTTCACATACCGATCCCAATTCAACATAACCAACCATCTCAATCTTACTCTCCTACACCTCCCAATCGACAACTTCGCACCCCTCATAGCGGGTATATCGTTCCATTCCATCAATCTTTTTCATTTTAAATTGATTACTACTAGATTATTATTTTATTAATTGTAATTCAAATTCAAATTTGTATTTCAATATTTTTTGTGAGTTTAGGTATCATTTTGATGGAACTGCTCGGAAATTCTTTGAGGGTTGGTACTTCAAAGTTTCCATTCCGGAAAGGAGACAGAGCTTTTGCTTTATGTATTCAGTTGAGAATCCTGCGTTTCGCAAACAATTGACGCCTTTCGAATTGGCCCAATATGGGCCCAGGTTTACTGGTGTTGGGGCCCAAATTCTTGGTGCTGATGACAAATACATTTGCCAATACACTCCTGAATCACACAACTTCTGGGGAAGTAAGCATGCATTTGCACATTCCTGCATTGATGTTTCAATTTGGGGGAAAATTATTAAAAAAAAAAATCATTTTTTTTCATGTAATTGTAAAATGGATGATGAATTTGATGATCACATTTTCAATTTGGTGGAAAAAATAAATAAATTTCATATTTTATGTAATTGAAAAAATGGACGATGAATTGATGATCGCATTATTATAAGTCTATATAACTTACAAGTCAATGTTTTTAAAAATGGTTGTTTAGGTAGGCATGAACTGATGTTGGGTAACACTTTTGCGGCCAAACAAAATTCGATACCTCCAAACAAGGAAGTTACTCCTCAGGTAGGTTTATATAACTATCTTTCAATCTATCTGTTTTGCAATGGTGACTTTTTCCTTAAATTTTCAATAATTTTAGACTATTTCTGCAAACGGTTTATATTCTGTCACAATCGCATTACTTGTTATAAGAGTGGCTTCCAGAAACAAGTCTTGTTCTTTATTTCCGTTTACAAATGCTTCTTATTTGGTCACTTTGCTTAGGAATTTAATGATAGAGTGCTGGAAGGTTTTCAAGTGACTCCCCTTTGGAATCAAGGATCCATTTGCGATGATGGAAGGTGGGAGTTACATTGCTTTTTAAAATTTGTTTCTCTTTTATTGATTAATTTGTTATATGACACCAATTTTAATTATAGGTCGAATTATGTAAAAACAGTAAAGACGGCTCGCTGGGAGTACAGTACACGTCCTGTATATGGTTGGGGTGATGTTGGGTCCACACAGAAGTCAACTGCTGGTTGGCTTGCAGCTTTTCCTGTTTTTGAACCACATTGGCAAATATGCATGGCTGGTGGACTGTCAACAGGCATGTTCTAACTTGGTTAATATCCTCATTTTTATGTCTAATTTAATTTGCCAAAGGGATTGGCATTAAACCACTCAGATTGTGGTGTTGATATATAATTATTGCTAGAGCCATGTGGTAAGTCTGGAATAGGAGAGAGGGCATGATGATGAACATTTATAAGGTCTATGTTGGTCTAAAACTGGAATGCTAGGACTTGATAATTAGTTTTGAAGTGCATTTGTCCTTTAAAAATTATTCACGTGTTTGTAATATGTGTCTTCTCTTTCGTTTTTCTTATATTAATAATGAATCGCAGGTTGGATAGAGTGGGATGGTGAGAGGATTGAGTTTGATAATGCCCCATCTTATTCAGAAAAGAACTGGGGTGGAGCATTCCCGAGAAAATGGTTTTTGGGTAAAAATCTCTCTTTCTTCACTGAAGTATATGTCTAAGGTTTATCAGCACACCGGTTTCATGGCTTGTTATGAAACTTTCAGCTATAGCTTGTTGCATGCGATCAATTGCAAACCTTCTTGTATTTTGATTGAAAATTATGGTCAGAACATTGTATTTCATTGTTTTATGGTTACTTTAATTTTCCAGCAGGTATTGTAGATTAATATGCTTTTGTGTTGTTATATGGATATTCAATTATCTCACCAATATTTGGATGAGTGTTTGCATACATTTTTTTTGTCTCATATTATTGATGTCTCATGCAGGCTCAATGTAATGTTTTTGAAGGTGCTAGTGGAGAGATTGCACTTACAGCAGCTGGTGGATTGAGACAGATTCCTGGATTAACTGAGACATTTGAAAATGCTGCATTGGTAACTTTATACGGCATTCAGCTATCAATTTGAATCATTTCATAAATCTATTATACTGACTTTATGTAGTATGAAGACTACATCTGAAATAAATGTCAGTGGTAATATGAATAATTAAAGGACAAGGATGTGAAGCTGATTTGTTTGTTCTTTTTGTTGTTAAAATAGCATGTCTTTGCTCATGTTAGTTGTTCTCTTTATTTGATAAAGTCCAAGCAATGATGAAAAATACTTGACTTGTTTAGTATCTTCAGTTTACCATTAATTGCATTACCGACACTTCATGAAAACATGCGTCATCTGGTTAAATTGTTGAATGTGAGGAGTTATGTTAAAATTTCTTGTTATGTGGCTCAATTAGGTTGATATTTCTTTTGAAGTGTTCTATACTTGTATATCCAATGGCTGTTAGTGATTTCTTTTGTTCCAAATGTGGTAAAAATAGTGTTGTTCTTGTAGGATTAGTTTTGGGTCTATTTGCCATTTTCTGTTGCATACAAAATACTTCCATGTTTGCAAACTGACACAGATTGGAATTCATTATAGTGGAAAGTTTTATGAATTTGTGCCATGGAATGGTGTTGTAACCTGGGAAGTTGCTACTTGGGGCTATTGGTTTATGTCTGCAGACAACGGCAATTATGTGGTAAATATTTCTCTCAAATTACATTTTATTTTATGTTGGTGGTTGCCTTAAGAGTAATATTACAACGACTCACACTACCTATAGTTGTTCGTATTAAAGTTTTGCATTGCATTTCCGTTTCATGAGATGTATATAAACTATGAAATCTAAATTACTTTTTGATGATTGCTGTGAGAGAGGGTAAAGATTTGAAGAACTGAACATGTTAATGAATATACAGTTCATAATGGCAAGTGGGAGTTGCTTTGCGCAATTTTAATTGAATTTGTCTAGGGGCATTTTTTTCAAAAAACATTGATTTTTTTTTTTATACTTTTAATCGTAAAACTGTCCTTTGTTTTCACTTTTTTTGGTGTTTTCAAAGATTTGTATGAGACAAGAAGTAGATATTAGAAGGGTACATTGTGGCTATATGGGACAGACTAATTAGGCATGTGTTTGGTTTCATGTCAACCAGAACATTATGCCGTCCCTAGGCAATATTCACTGCAGAACGTGCTGAAGCTAAAATTCAAGGTTTTAATAAACTTGAATTGTGTGCCTGTGATTCGTATGTTCCAGATACATAGGCTAAATTGTATCATATTTTTGCAAGTGAATAGAGATGACAGCAGATGACCAGTCTACATTGCGTGCTCAATTCAGAACTGCCTTCCCAAGCTTGTTAAAGATACATGCTTTGGATATTCTAATAATTAAAATTGGACGTACGAGATATGATGGAGAGCAAGGGCCAAAGGTGTATTCTTACTCACCACCGCATAATATATAGTAAATTGTTCCATATACTTGGTGTTTTTGATTTGATTATGGGACCATGCTGATGATGTTATGTGAAATGCAGATGATATTGGACGTGACAGTGACATGCAGCTCTAGAAGTTGGAGGAGGTCCATGGTTTAACACTTGGAAAGGCAAGACATCAACACCACCTATCCTTAGTCGTGCTATTGGATTACCAGTAGATGTAGATGGCATATATAATCTGTTTCCTCTGTTTAAACCACCTGGCTTATAGTATCTTATTTTGTTTTGTAAAACTTTTCTCTTGATGAACGCAAGTGGTACCATATTTTTTTAATGAAAATGTGCGATAGGAAGGAGTATAATAAAAGAGATTTTTTTTTTGGTCAACTATAATAAAAAGAAAGTATAATTGTTCCAATGGTTCCTTAATTTAAAGTTCAGGTAACAGTCTTTTATTTATTTTATTTGATCATTTATTTAATTTTAAGAAATAATTTGATCGATTATATTTTAAAATGTCAACAATATTATCTTTTTCTTTACATAAATTTAAAAAATTTATTAAAATTTTCAAACAAAATCTACTCGTCAAAATTTTCAAATAAAATCTATAAAATTCAATACTTTATATTAAATTAACCCAGAACACATAAGCAATTACATTTAAATTAAAGATAAAGTAAGGTTTGTAGCCGGGCCAATTTATTGTGCTGTGAGATCGTCGTTGTGGCTGTAGAATAGTTAATTGTGCTATTCCATACCTGTTATGTGTCTGAGCACTATTGTTACATTCCTCCACGGTAAGATAGCTTCCTCAGCACATTGTTTAGTACAACAACCAATCTCTCAAACCAAAATCGTCAATTTGTAATCCATTTGTAAGATGATGAACCTGCACAGCTTTTTTGGAAACTCACCTTGTTTGATGATTGTTCTCTTTAGGGTGCAAAGATATATAGCAAATTTCCAGACACATCTCACTTAACTCGATAATAATATTGAAATTTTTTACGAATTGGTAATTACATTTATAATTGTAAAAATTTAATTGAACATAATCCCCTTTTATCCGAATTTTGCTATTAAATATAAAGTGTCGTACTAATTAATTGCGAATCTCGTTGATGGAAAGCCTTTATTTTTTGAGAAAGTTATAATGGAAAACCAATAGCAAGTAGTGTAACACCTTTTGATTTTATTTATGGGGATGGGAATGGGAATGAGTATTCTGAGAAATATTTTTCTTAAAATAGATTGTATTCAATTTTTATCTACAAATTAGTCATTGGTTGATTCTACGAGTTTGCAAATAAAAAAAAACAACAGAAAAAGAAAGACAAACAACACGTTTTCCTACTAATTCACAGCTCAGTGCCTCGTGTTGCCTCATGGGTAAATAGGGAGAGTTACCGCAAAGCAAATTCTGGTTGGTGCATTCTGTCATACAACTTAACGCAATTTGAATAACAAGTTTAGGTCAACTTCCAAATCAAAACAATGCACGTTTTAGAAATTGAAGAAATGTCGTGGAACCATGTGACTATTCCACATGAATCATACACATCAATCTTCCAATATTTGTGGAATATTACCAATAATAAGTATAAAACAAAATATCACAGTAATT